>JAUJPO010060492.1:0-13307 GCA_032270745.1 Tiaropsis multicirrata | reverse complement strand
GTTTTGGTCACTTTCGTTTTGATGTTCTCGTATGAAAAGATCACGAAAAAATGCGGGTCGGAAAATGCGGGTCAAAAAATTCCCGTGAGCAATCTCGGTATTTATCAGAAAGTGTAATTGTATGGTTAAGAGTTTACATTCTCAAGGCAGTAGCATGCTTATCATCCCTATGGAAGAAAACGCAGTTCGATTTATGTTCGATTGAGCTTCGCTTGTCATTCGATTGGCCATTCAATTGAATGAGAGAGCATAAATTATTTCAAGGGAATGAGCTTCCTTACGTACACAACCAAAAAGCCAAACATTGCCATCTTTTGGTCCAAATGAAAAATCGAAGTCAATCAAACAATGATCAAATTTACATTTTTTTAACGTTAATCATGATTTTGATTGTCGTTTGATCAGTTCAGCTAATCGAATACTGTTAATTCAATTGGATTCGATTATTTCGACAAATTGGATTGGCAATCGAAATTCGATTTCGTTCGAGTGACATCCCCTGGAGAAAAGTGGATTTTAAAATGGTACTTTTGACCTCTAAATTGACTAAATACACCTTTCCTGTAATTCAAATTTTGCCAGAAAACACGTGTGCTCCAATGTTGTGTAAAAAATTAAGGGGAGGTAAACAATCGCGAGTTTTCTTAGAGAAGGTGATATTATTTTTCTCTTATATCTTTTGATGCCCTTATTTGTTTCAAATGAGATTTTGAGGGTATTATAGTATCATAAATTGTAAAAACATACTGGAGTTTGCAAAAATTTTATGCGATAGAAGTTGAGAAAAAGCCACTCTTAAAAGCCCCGCATTAAAGAAAAAGAACTACCAAAACAGCAACCAAAAAAAAAAAAAATGCCATATGCACCATCATTGAGTCAGGATGTGCTTTTACGCCCGCTTTTTCCCCTAATAAGCACCGCCCACACTGCCCGGGTGTATTTAACTAGAAGACGTGGAAACCAGGCCTTCCTACCTTTAAATTAATTATTAATCGTGATATTCTTTTATCCTTTTTATGACAACCGGTTTATTACCTTTCTAGTAATCACCGATCTAGTTTCTCTTTTTAACACACCTTTTTGTAAATTTTTGTAATTACTTTTAAATTAATGTATTTTTATTGATTTTAGCTTTTTATTGAATTTTTTGTAAATCAATTTTTACTTGACTGATGATGACTTTCGGAGTGCAGTCGAAACGTCTCATCGAATAATAAATAAATATTATAAACATGAAGCTTCTTAATTTTATTTTTATAACTAAGAATCTATATTTTTCGAAATTTTCCCTATCGAGACCCAACCTTGGAAAATCACCACCATAATGAAATCTCTTGTTTTTTTTTGAAGCTAAATAAACGCATTATATATACTAAAAATTGAAATGGTGATAAACAATTTATCATGGGTTTTCAGTTTTGCAAACTCAGTTGTGGGTGTAGGAGTTTTAGCAATGCCATTTTGCTTTGAAAAGGTTTGTATAATTTTTATAACTTTGTTTTTTTTGTGCTCAATAATCTATTTTACTAAGACACTTATTGGCTTTCTATATGTAAAAACTACACTGTTGCAGTGTAGATGTAACAAAACGATTACCGCTCTCATATTATTCAAGGTTGAAAGGACTTCATGTAGTTTTGCATTTAATGTGTTAATCGTTCAAACCGCTACTTCACAGACCCAAAAAGTTTAAAATTATGACCCACCAGAATATTCATTATAAGGCAGTATGTAAATTCGTTTGCCTGCCAATTTCAAAGCGCTATTCGTGTCTGTTAGTTATTGGATCAAATATAAAACAAAGCGTTTTTAAAACTTTTTGGAAAATATTTCTTGGTTCCAGATCTTAAAAAAGTCAACTAAACAAAGTCAACTAAATAAAGCTCAACAACCTTACGATCACTGTAAACCCTTTTCAATTTATTTTAGCTCTAATTTTTTTGAGGTACCAGTAAAAGAAGAGTAGAAATAGTTATTGCATTTTCACTACAAACTGAATAAGCAAGAATCAGATCTGAAAACAAGAAGAAGCTCCCTTGCCTCTGTTTTTAAACTGCTTTCCTTAAACATGGCTGTTGCATTGAAACAAAAACAAACCATCATAAACTAATCCATCGTGTATTGCATGACAAATCAAAAAAAGCTCAGAGCTCAAAATATTTCTGAAAACGAAAACTCAACGTAAACCAGTAAAGTTGCAGCAAACAAACTGTACAAAACTTGAACCAAGCCAATTCTGTGCTGTCACTTCGTCATTCGTCCATAAAGTTCAGAAAAATCTAATGAAAAGTTTATGTTTTTGTTTTTGAATAATCGAATATTCAAATTCGATTTCGAACGTTTGAAACGTTTGATTGTCAAATAAAGCCCCATTTTTAGAAGACTAGACCATGGGTATAAAAGGAGGACAACGAAGGCTAGAGTTCAGTTGAAAGTTCTCCCTCGTGAGCTGAGGACATTGGCAAATATATTAAATCTTATTTTTTGTGAAGTTATTTCAACCGACTTGTCTCGCGGAAAAGGATGCTTCTTGACAGTTAAATTGTGTTGAGTGTTGTTTTAGTGTGAAATATTGTTTCTGTTTTAACTACGATTGGATGAAATTTTTGGAAACTAATGAAAAAGTTTTGTTGCTTAGGATGGTATGTTCTATAACCTGGTATGTTCTATATGCTTGATTAACAATTTAAAATGATGTTATATCGTTTGGTATTGTGTATTTTTGAAGGAATGTTTGATGTTTTGAAGGAAAGCTTTTTAGTATAATTTGATTTTAAGGAAGATGTTAATAAGTCTAGGATGTTTTATTGTTTTGGTATTGATGTGAAGAACATTGTATCATTTTGGTAATATTATCAGGAAGAAAAAAAGTTTAGTTAAGCTTATGTGATGGATGTTATATCACTTTAGTATCATGTATTTTTTAAGGAAAATGTCTGTGGTTTTTTCAGATGGAAATCTTTAGTGTTGATATTGAGGACGTTCTATCGTTATTAAATCATACACCGGGTGTGCCATAAAAAACACCCCTATTTTTCAAATTTTGACGTACGCTTTCCAAATCAACGAGATCAAACTTTACAGATGTTTTCAGAATCCTATAAATATATTTTGTCCATCTTTGTTGAAAATTTAAGATGTTATTCTTTTTTTGAAAAATATTTTATGCCATTTTACCTAAAATACGTCTCAATTTTTCATTGTTCACAGATTTTACGGCTATCAAATTATGTGTTGTTACAAAACACTGATGAAGTTCCGTATTTTACTCTTCTCTTCTGTCTGATTCTTTTCAAAACAAAAGAAGTCATTGTGTTGCCATTTCTAAAAACTATGGGAGTTTTTTTCGGCACACCCGGGTATTTCTGTAGGAAGATTGAGCCAAAAATTGCAGTTTTTTTACATTATGGTATATTATTGGGAAATGTTGAATGGTGCGGTTTTATATCTCTTTTTTTTTAATCGTGTATTTTTGAGAGTAAATGAAATGATGTCATTAAGTTTTGGAAATATTTGGTTTGTCTATTAAGTAATTCTATATTGTTTACAAAATGAACGTATTAAATGGTTAGTGAGTTATTGTTGAAGAATGGGCTCTTGTGAAAACGAAAGTTTCTGATCGTTTACTACTTTTACTAATCTTTCATCGAGTTTTTTTGGACTGAGATTTTTGAATTTTGGAAATTGGAAATTGAGCCCTGCAGTGAAGCTATTGAAATCAATCTAAAAGTAAAGCTCATTTTAGTTTTCTAAGATGGTCCAAAAAGGATAAGCTAAAGATGAGCCCGTTTACATGAATTTCAGTTCACCCGTACTGAGATTTTTTTTCTACAGCCTACAGCCTAGTGTTGTTTACATGTCAGACCGGTCTGAGATTTCAGAGCACCTCGATTTTCAGATCGGTCAAAATGGCAGATCTGAAATCTCAGAGCAGTCCAGAAAAAACATGTAAACACAGATCGAATCAAAATAGTAGTTCTGCACATGCGTTTCTATTGTTTTCAAAAGCTTGTGTCAGTATTTATAAGGTTCGGCTCGTAAATTTGCTACGACCACCCCCTATCTGGGGTGGATTTCAAATCTCATGTAAACAAGGTAGAAATTTAGAACGGTCCATAATCTCAGACTGCTCTGACTTCCATGTAAACTAGCTCTAAAGATATGCATTTTCAACTTAATCGTTGAAAATTCTTAATGTTATAAATTTTAACTTCATTTACTTCGCTTCTACTTCAGTGTGGTCTGGTGCTGGCTTCCCTTATGATTTTATTCTATGGATACTTGACAAAGAAAACTTGTGAATATCTCTTAAGGTCTTCAAGTGCTTCAAGAAAACCAACGTTAGAACAAATAGGTATCACTTTTATTCTTTTCGAACATTGTTTAACCACAGATCAAATTTCGGGAAATCTTCTTTATATTATATGTTCTCATTATTATTGCTGAAAAAGAGCCATTTACACATTATAGTTGTTTTCAGACCCAAACCCTTTCTGGCCTTGATTGATTGTAGAACAAATAAGTATAACTTTTATTCGGTTAGAAAATTTAGACATTTTAGAATTTCTTCTAAACTAATAACCATTGGGATCATTTTCATCTTCATAAGAAAAACTCATAATGTTTACTTTTAAAAAAACCTACAGTAGTTTGTTAATTGAAGTCAATGTTTATTATACCCTTTTATGACGTAAAGAAAGTCAAGTTAAAGTGACCAAGAAAATAATTGTTCACGGAAATCGGAATTTCATCCCCACTGGAAAAAGGGTTCAAAACATTGGATTTTTGTCCACTAAAATGTGTCATCGCATAAACTTAATAGACTGAAGGGTTGGTTCAATTGTTTGTTTTTTTGCACATCGCATGAAATGTTCTATTTTATCTTGTTTATGTTTCTTTGTCTCTTTTTTACTTCTTAAGCTCAAGACAGTTTTGGTGATCTTGGGAAACTAATTGTTGAAGTTAGGTAAGTTCAACGTTTAAGTAACATAACTTGTTAATCATAGTTCGAGGACAGTTTCGGTGATCTTGGGAAACTAATTGTTGAAGTTAGGCAAGTTCAATGTTCAAGTAACATAATTTGTTAATCATAGTTCGAGGACAGTTTTGGTGATCTTGGGAAACTAATTGTTGAAGTTAGGTAAGTTCAACATTCAAGTAACATAATTAGTTAATCATAGTTCGAGGACAGTTTCGGTGATCTTGGGAAACTAATTGTTGAAGTTAGGCAAGTTCAACATTCAAGTAACATAATTTGTTAATCATAGTTCGAGGACAGTTTCGGTGATCTTGGGAAACTAATTGTTGAAGTTAGGCAAGTTCAACGTTCAAGTAACATAATTTGTTAATCATAGTTTGAGGATAGTTGGAGAACAAAATTTACCAAACGATGACCATTTATCTGGGGATCCATCAATTCTAAAAAGGGGAGAGTAATCTAAAAAAAGGGGAAATCCTGTCTGCGCTATGGTTGATTCCTATGGTTATTCCCTGCAGAAAATCCTTTCCAATATATTTTAAGAGTAAAATAATGTAAGGGTGATTATTCACAGATAATTACTTTTCACACCTTTTCATTTTCTCCAAACATTGAACTCCTCCCAACAACTGACATGATATTGATAAATAGTTTTATTTGTTTTTGTTTTGATTTTTAGTACAATAGCACTGTTATGCGGCACCTTGATTGCATTTCAGGTGGTCATTGGTGATCTTGCACCTTCTGTCGTCCATTCTCTCTTGTCTTTTGAGGTACTTTTCATGTTTTCATTTCATGTCATACTTTAAAAAAAAATTTCAAACAAGCATTTCTTGCGTTGACGAAGCCCTTAGACGTCCCTTTAGTTTTTCTAAACATTTAAAATGTTTTTTCTAAAGTACACGATGAGCATGGGCTGTTGTATTTTGACTATTTTAAGCCTAAAAATGTTCTTTACAGCCTTGTGTTCTTATATGGTTTGTTCTCATAAAAAACGTAATAATTTAGGAATCACACATTACAGTGCTGTAATGAAAATTTAAACCCCTAGATAGTCTAACAACGCATCAAAAATAGCTTAATAGTTGTAATATGGGAATCAAAAAATATTATTAAATTCGGGTTTTCCAGAAAACCAATTGTAAGAAAGTTATTGGAGCTACGGCACTGAATCGTATATTAAAATCGCCATATTGAAAAACATCGTACCAACAAAATATCCGTGCCCGTACGGCATGTAAATCTTTCTCTTGTTATTTCTTATTGTTTTGGTTTTTCGTTCTTAGAAAACATGGAGTCTGCGGACGTTTCTGATGGTGTTGTCTTGCAGTGGTATTTTACCGTTGGCTTTGATGAGAAACATCTCTAGCTTATCAAGTTTGAATATGTTATCAATTTGTTTTTATGCTCTCTTCATTGTTATCGTAAGTTGCCTTTTTTCAATAAGTTCTTAATTTTTTAAATATCGGTCCCAGGCCTCTATAATTTTCTTATTTCAACTTTCATTGAACTTGTTACGATGTCCTATAACCGATGACTTTTTCATGTAGTTTTTCTTCGATTTTTTATATGGATAAAGTCATTGATTGTTTTAAAAAAAATCTTGCCAGATGAATTTTAATCTGTGTCACAAAGCGAAATCGGAAAATTTTAAAGGTTCCCAAGGGGAATGTTAAAGGTTCCCAAGGGGAATGTTAAAGGTTCCCAAGGGGATGTTAAAGGTTCTAAAGGAAAATGTTAAAGGTTCCCAAGGGGAATGTTAAAGGATCCCAGGGGGATTGTTAAAGGTTCCCAGGGAAAAGTTAAAGGTTCCCAAGGGGAATGTTAAAGGTTTCCAAGGGGAATGTTAAAGGTTCCCAGGGGAATGTTGAAGGTTCCCAAGGGGAATGTTAAAGGTTCCCAAGGGGAATGTTAAAGGTTCCAAAGGGGAATGTTAAAGGTTCCCAATGGGAATGTTAAAGGTTCCCAAGGGGAATGTTAAAGGTTTCCAATAGGGCGTCAGTGGACGTCTTGAACGAAGTGTTTTTACTAGAATTTCTTTTAAGGAATGAATATTAGTATATTGTTCGGTGTTTTACTCACTGACCTCTATAATATACTGGATAGTAATAAAAATATTGACGTTTTACAGCTTTGTACTTTTTAAGAATTTCAAAACCTAAAATTTATATTTTCAGGGCTGGGTAGATGACAGCCTTTCTACAAAGGCCTATTTTCTATCGAAATACACAGTTAAATGCTAAATGGCAAAAAAAAACTTTGGGTTGTATAAATTTAAAAAAAATAAGTAATTTTGTACCTAATTGTCCTAGTTTTAAAGATTTTGTCCCAAAAATTCTAAAATTTGTATCATGATGAATCATATTCTATTGTATTTTCAGATCACTTTAATGGCGTTGCCGACTTTTCTTTCGTTCGAATGGGTTTATAAAGCTAAACTGTGGGACCCATCTGCTGTCTTTCAAATTCTACCCATCATTGCGATGGCCTTTACCTGCCAGACGTAAGTCCTACTTTTTTTTCTTGTTTTGATTTGATTTTTGCTTAATACACGGGTTTCGTAATGAAGCATACGAATGACGTTTAAACCTTGTCTTGAGACTTGATTTCATTGATTTGCCAGACGTAAGTCCCTTCTTTACTTGTTTTCATTTGATTTCTCGAATTCGTCTCGATTTTATGATTCGTAATAAAGAGACAACAGTTATAGCATGTGATTACTCGAAAATTATCACGTGATTTCATTCCCGTGTGGATAGTTTTATGGCTTTGCTAATGATTTAACTAAGGTAGAAAGGAAGGTGGACACCACAATCATAGGTAAAAACGTGATTGGTTTGCTTGATGAAATTTTACTACGCGAAACCTTTGTATTCAAATATATTCGTTTCGAAAATTTATTTTTCTCCAATTGATTATTTTACACATCGTGTTTTAAATCGTCGCGTTGAGACTGAATTTCTTTGATTTACTGATGCAATTGTAATTTGTCTTCTGTGTCGAAAGATTGATGTATTTTTTTGTGTTTCTTAGCTCCTTACTTAATCTTACTTCCGGAATCTGAATAAAGAACAATTAATAAATCAAAAGAAAATTCCTTTATACTTGTAGACAAGTTTTGCTGATGTATGCAGCACTACCTGACCCTAACATGCTCACCATGACAGGAATCGTCAACCAAGCTGTTGATCTTGTCTCCATTATTTACGTCTCGGTAAGTCCAGGGATTTTCTTATAAACGGTGACTTACGTCTGAAGGTATCTTTAACCCTGACGAGTGTATTTTGTGTTTCGTGGAGGAAAATTTCCTCCGGGGGCTGTGGGGATGGGTTGAAATTCATTTCTGGTGTTCTGATTGGTTTTAAGATTATGTTAAACTTAATTTTCCCAGTTAAAGATTTGCGTGGAGTGTGCTTTGTAACGAGTTTTGTCAATTCTTCGCCACGGAAAGTCATGTAACATACTTTCCAAACAATAAGAATAAATCATTTCGAGAAAAAACCAACACTATACACTTTTCGAACTATGATTTTTTTCTTAAAAAGCTTATAACTTAGTGAATACTGAACCAAATTTAAAAAGTTATACCTCAAAATTTAAGTTAGATTTTCCACTTTCTAATGAAATAAAAACATTAATCAAAAAACATTTTTTTCGGCTCCAGGAGGCCGCCAAACGTCCGAAGTTGTTTTTGGACCACCCGGTATATAAAAGTTTTTTTTTTTACTTCGAAAACACATAATTAATCTTTAGTGAGTGTTCTGTTTTCCCCCAATTGTGACGTCATGCCGTGGCGAAGAATAGAAATTGTAGGAAAAGATTTCATCTTACCGTATTTCTTCTATTTAGCGCCGCCCTCTAAAGAGTGCTGCACCTAAAATTTGAAAAGAACGCCTCCCTCTAATAAGCGCCGCCCTCTAAAGACCACTACACCTCTGAAAGCGGCGCTTTTTAGAACGAACAGACCAGTATCTCAAGTGTGTGTTTTATTTGAATTCTATAGCTTTTTTGTTACTAAATTCTTCCACATCTAATTCTAATTACGTCAAGAACTATGGTAAGTTTTGTGGGATGAAACCTACATAATTTTGAGAAAAATGTTTGTTTCTTTGATTTTTCACACCTTTATAAAGTAGGAAATCAAAATTTTGAAAAGAGCGCCGCACCTAAAATCGCGAAAATTTAAAGAGCGTTGCGGCGCTTTTTTGAGGAAATACGGTATCCGCATTTATATTATGTTTTACTGTTGTTACTGTTGAGTAATTATCAATTTCATAATCAACTCTTCAGATGGAATTTCTTGCGGTTTAAACATGACCTACCTGTTCATTATGGAAAAAATAAATGATTTATTTCCCTTCAAAGGTTGGGAGTTTTGGTTATTTAGCGTTTTATCAATCACCCATCCATGGAGATATCCTGGAAAACTTTTTACCTGGTGCTATCACACAGTTCATTAAGTTAGGTATGATTAAAGATGTTTAATTTTTTGTGTAATTCTAATTGCCCAATGAATTTGGAATATTCGTTTCGCACTGTATGGGAAAGAAAAACACTTTTAATATCCCGACAAAATGAATGTTGGTAGCTCAACAGAAAGAATTGGAGAATGATAAATATTTTGTTCACTCATTTCTTTCTTTTTTCTTCTTTAAGGCTTCTGGTGTTCCGTCATTATCAGTTTCCCATTGCTGTCTTTTCCGATTCGCTCTGCAATCAATTCTCTAGTTTTCTCCAAAAAGAAACAGGTAGCTAGGCCATGGATACCTCCCTTGTTTTTGTTTCCATTTGGTGTTCGGTTTATTTTTCAGTCACAGCTTCTTATTTTTACGCTTGCGCTTGCGCTTGCGCGTAACTCCTTTTACTATTGACCTCTTTGAATGAAAAGCAATTTTTTAGGAGGAGATTTTTTTTATTTTTTTTTTTTTGCCCTTGCGTGAAAATCAGATTCAAATGCGCGAAATTTTGAACAGAAAGTGAAACTGTTTCATAATATTTCAAAGTTGATTGTTATAGACTTTTTTATCCTTTTGTGAACACACTGATCTCGAAATTTTTATATTTTGTTTTTCAGGGAGTTTTGGAAGATATGATATCGTCAGCATCAGATTATATTGCTCCACAAACTTTCAACTTGATCACCTTCGGTGTGGTTGGAATAACACTTATCATTGGTATCCTCGTCCCTAAAAGTAAGAAATAGTTTTCGTAGTAAAGTCTCTTAAACGAAGCATCGAGACAAAAAAATTGAGACTTTCTAGTAATACAAGGGTTTCAAAATATTTTTCGTATTAAAGTCTCTTAAACGAGTTTGGAGGACGAAGCAATGTGACAAAAGTTTTGTCTCTTTTATTCAAGCGATTTTTAGAGACTTTCGTACCAATACACGGCATTCATCAAGCAAATCATGTTTTTACTCGAAATTTTTCTGTGATTGATTTAAAATCAATCAATTTTAAATACACCAGTTTATTACGGTCTGTAAAATATATTTTAGAATGCATAAAATTTAGAAATAATTTAAAAGTTGTTGCATGCGTTGGTGTAAATTATTTTTTGTGAATTGTGTCCACTTGAATTCTTTATACACTTTACCAATTTTGATTTTATGTTCAATTTCGACGACGACTTGTCTGAACCAGACGATACTACCACTTTCACTCATTTCGTTTCAGTTGAGATCGTTCTTTCGGTGACGGGAGCTTTAGTTGGAACGTTTTTATGTTTGATTGTTCCAACGTGGTTGTTTTTGGTCAACGGAGCGAAAGACAGAGCCAAAAAGATCGCACAGGTTTGTTGGATTACGTCTTTTATTGATTACGTCATTTATCGATTGCCTCATTTTTCGATTACGTCATAATTTTCTTGTGTGTTAGAAATATTTCTTTAGATTATATTAAATGGAGGCAGTCCCAGCATGTTAAATTCTAACAATTCTAATCATATAACAATTAATTAACTCCGGAGACGCTTTTGGCATGTTATATAACAACGCTAGATAACTAAAATCCTGGCATTTAATGTTGGCAAAAAAGCAACATTTTCCAAAAAGACTATTATTACGCAAAGGTTTGAGGGACGGTATTTTTATCTGAGCTCAACACTGAACCCCCCGGTTCAGCGGGGGGACTGATTTTCATCAAGTTTTGTTACATGATATTTGCCAAACATTAAATGCCAGAATTGTATTATATAAACGTAGAGAATATTATTTTAAGAAATCAAATTTCTAACTAAAAGTTGTCTTGAAGGGGCCGCGAAAGAGTACATCTCACAGTCGAATTCTACCGATTCTAATTTTTTGAGGCGTTCCCGAAATGCTATAAAACAAAGTAATGATAACTTAAAGTCGTCTTGAGGGAGCTGTGTTCGACCTCGGGCTCCGCGAAAGAGTGCATCTTAAAAGTTGGAATATTATTTGAAGATAGCATTGCATCTCTTTTATAAATAAATAAATATCATAAAAACCATTCAAAAACTTTCTTCACTTTATTTTTCATATTTTCAGCTTATCTTGGTTATCAGCGTATTAAGCATGATTTTCAGTACAATATCAGTCCTTTCCTCCATCAACGCTGTGGAGCAAAAACCGATCGTTCAACAAGACTCGCAACAAGGGATAGTTCAACAACAACAACATCAACAACAACGTATGGACCGTTCTATACCATCAACCGAAAAATTTGAAATCCATCCTGCATTAATTAAATCAACAACAATAACAACGACAACGACGACAACACAACGAATCGAAAATAAAAATACTGTTGATAAAGAGCTCCTTCGTAAAGCTGTTGTTGCTGCTGAGAAAGGAGTAGCAAATAAACCGAAAATTGAGCCGAGAATAGGTGAATCAAAAATTAAGGAACCTCTTAAATTGTCTGGGACTGTTAAAGAAAGCAATAACACATCTGCTGGTTGACAGGTTTGATATTCGGAACTTGATATTTGCTTAGATTTATCTTTCTCTTTTATTTCAGTTGCGCGGGACTGATTTAGACGGAGAACTTTGTTTATGTTTACATTCCTTATATGACAATCATAACTCTCCGTCAAATAAAGATTCTTTCTGCAACTGGCATTGTTCTGTATTTGAATGAGATCTTTCTTCTTTATCTCTTTATTTTCACCGTATGGAGCTGCCAAATTGAGCCCATTGAAGTTTTCCGTAGTACAGTCTCTTATACGAGTTTGGAGAACTAAGCATCGAGACAAAAATGATTCTCTTTTAGCAATTTTCAGGGGTGGTCTCAATGAGTTATATGTTTGATATGAATAAAAATAAAGTATTTCTTTGAGATCAGGTAGTAAATACTTTTTTTCTAGCTTTGGCCAGAGTTTAAAGTTTTATGACTGAAGACCGAAGACTGAAAAAATGGAGAACTAACCTAAACACAACAAAATTCACAAAAGAATAATGATTGATCTAGTATATCCCACAATGCATTACCGATAATTCTGAAGCCACTCTGTCCTTATAGATATTCTTTTATCTTCTGGAAATCAATATTAGGAATTTATTTCTAAGAAATTCAATATTTTACATTATCGGTAAAATTATTTTGGAGGTTTTTTATTTCGTCGGCACCAAATATTCGTCGGGGTAGTACATTTCACCGAAAACTTATCATCGTCGGTAGTATATAATTTCGTCGTCAAACGAGCATTTCGTCCCTTTTTACAGACAGATTTTATAGCCGCAAAGGCGTGTGTTGGTACTTTTGATTCTGTTTGTGCTGGCTTCCTATGCTTCGTATGTTTGGATTTTGGGCATTGAAAGTAGGAAAATGTATTTATTTTATTAATTTCTTTTACATTATTTATGAACTATAGAGATTTAAGAAATAGACTTCTTAAAAATATTTTTCAATATTTGTTTTCGTTATGTGTTGCTTCCCTTGATAACAGCTACGTCTACGCAAGATAAATCGGAATCTAGGACGCTTGACGGGTGCCGGTCACGGGTCGTTTCCCGCCGTCTTCGTTTGTTTTATCTCGCCCTAGTAACCTCACTATTAAATTCTCAGCGAATCTACAAAATATTTTTTTCCGATTGGCTGTAAGAAAAGAAATGACTGCAATTTCGATTTCGAAAAGATTTACAATATCTGTATGCACTCATTCTGCGAAGTTGCTATATACATCTTAGCTTTCTTATTTCGGCTCTCGGGAAAAATCTTTAAACATTAAGCCGCTGTTGTATTTAAAAAAAAAAACAAGAGCCGCAAAGATGCGGATAAATATTTCCTTATCAATTGACTTTATTGACCAGAAAATATATGTATCGACTAGACTAATGAAAACATAAATGCAAATAGGTCTGAAGAGA
>JAUJPO010060481.1:0-13307 GCA_032270745.1 Tiaropsis multicirrata | reverse complement strand
AAAATACCCTCCCGAACAAGATCACTACTCGGACACGTCCCCATAGAAGACATAATTATGAGTTAATTCCAAACTTTACAGATGATGGCTTTCGTGGAGCACAAACCAAGTCGTTCTATTATAGGAGTATACCAAATTGGAATAAATTGTTGAAAAGTGTCGTAGAGGCAAAAACCATCAAAATCTTCAAAGAGCAACTGAACAAGGCAAGGGTGAAGCACCCTAAAAGATTCGACACACGACAATTGTAATTCTATATAATAACAATAATAAAGGTTGAACAATTAAAGAATTTTAAGAAACTTTTCTGCAAGGATCGATTCTGAAATGCTTGAAATCATCTTTTCCTCGCAAACCTTATCCATAAACATTACGCATTTTAATGTAACTTTAGTGCAAGCAGTTTAAATTCCGTTTATCATTAGAAATAGGCTGTACCAGGAAAAGGAATGTACACGTTTGTGGTAGGATAATAATAATAATAACAATACTAATAACATATTTTGAGTGGAATGCTCCGAAAAATTCAACTGTTTTTAGACAACTGAGGAATTGTTTCCACGAAGGGTCACTAAAACAGAACAAGGACAGTAACGAGAACAAGAACAAGAACAAGAACAGAAAGAGAAAGAAATCTTTTAATTACTGAAGAAATGTGATTTTGCCTTGGACTTGAAAGTTACCAAGGACTTTGTATAACGGACGCTATTCCTAGAAACGATTTCACTTTATTTCGGATGGCGGATGGCGACCCGCGACCGTTGCCCCGCAAAATCTAGAACGCTCGATTGGCTGTTTGAACGTTCTCGTTCACATCTCACTGTCGTCCCACGATTTATCTCGTTTAACGTAACCTCGCTGATCAAGAGGGACACTTATTTTTGTCCCAATGGTTTCGCTTTAGATACATTATTTGCGAAATTAATTCTTAGGAATGCATGAAAATAAACCTATAGAAACACTTCACTTTATTTCATTTTACTTTTTTTTTCTTTTAGATCAGCGTAACAGATCCAGTTGACGATTTCAAACAGCTGATAGAGAGTGCCACCGATGAAGACAGTAAGGTGGAAGGTAAAATGTATTAAAATTGTATAATTATTTCGATTAAGTTTGCAGTGGACTCCCTCCATCTCGAAATCGCAAGGGACCAAAAGTAAACTCTAGAAGTAGAGAAATATTTCAGATAGAGAGAGTCTGAAGGAGTACGAAGGAGTGCTGGATCATAGCAAAAACCAAAACTTTGTCTGTGACTTTGTCCCAGCATGTATTTCAGAGTATACCATGGAAGTGCCACAAACTCCGACCCCTGTTATAAGTATACCGTCGTTCCCTTTAATTAATTAATTTTGAACTTTATCTTTTATGTTTTAAAGCTTGTCGGCAACTTTGTGTCATTATAATGCGCTTAGTGACGGAATCGTTTTTGGATCAAAATTACCAAAAGGCTTTGAATTGCATCCACGCTCTTAGAGAGTATTGCACAAAGGTAAATCAAGTTTTTAATGTCTTCTACATCTGCCACTACATTGATTTAAATCGTTATCGTCGTCGCCATCAAAAATCATTTTCTTTTATTTACTTATACCGTTACTTATAATAGCTACTTGTTGCTATTTACTAAACCTCCTCAAAGTGAAGTAGTCACCTCAAATTTTTCCAGGGGTCCTTGGTGTTTTGGTTCTCCAGGGACATTAATTTATTGATATCCATGATGTAATCTTTTCTACACTACGGAAACATCCTAAAATGCTGGATATTTGACACCTGGTTTTATTGTTGAAAATTCAAATATAATGACAATATAAAAGATTACGTAATGGATATCTGAGGGGCCACTACTCAGCAGACATGGATGGAACATTGTTTTAACGTCCAATAAAAGTTTTTTCAACGTCAGAACGTTGTTTGAACGTTGAAATAATGTTTTTTTCGGGAAGGTTTGAATGTCAACTTATCTTTATTATCATTTATGATATTCAAAATAAGGCTGCAAGAAAAATCTATTAAAAGCGGCCGCGAGACAACGAATATTGAACACGCGTACAAAAAGGCCTTTTTTTCAAATTGACGTCAAAAGCAATAAACTTCGGATCAATGATGGTAGACTTGAACCACTGAACTCTATCTAGAAATAAAGTGCATGGATTCGACGCTTCTTTAGTTAAGTCTTAAAAGGAGAAAAAGCTTCACACCCTTGACCTGTGTATAGTTCTCTTATAATGTCAAAATAACAGAAGCTACTAGAAATCCGAAAACAATTCTTGGTGTAAACCTTTTTTCCAAAAAATCTGATCCAGTGTTTTTTCTTTGAGATCTACGATTTACGAAACAATAAATTAAAATGACATAAAATATGCATCAAATCTAAAATCAATTCGTCGTTGCCAATGGTTACAACACTTCAAAGTAAACATACATACATAGCTTAGAGTGGAAAAAATAATTGACGTCAAATATCTTTTTTGTTCACTTGTTGTGCTTGCGTTTAACTAAGCTTCCAATTTCAAACCTTTTCTGCATCTTCAAAAGAACAGTTGTCTTCGTCTCAATCGAATCGATCCATTGCTTGTTTCTACTCTGTTTCGCAAACATGGTTACCTTACCGCGCCCGAAGATGTTTCGGAAGCGACCAAAAAAAGTACAGTCTAGTAGCACGGAAGGATTTTTCGCTAATCTTTCTGTATTTTTTTCAACGATTTTCATAAGCAAGACGAGTGATAAAACCTCGTCAACATCGCGTAAAAGTCTAATCAAGAGAATTAAAAGAACTAAAGGTCGTGTCACACCAGCCGTGGACTCCGGACCCTCGCAAGCCGTCCTCCTTCCACTTACCGACGAAGCTGGGCCCTCCAGTGGTCGTAGATACTCCCATCCTAGTAAGTCATGTTTACTATTTACATATTTCATATAACATTTCAAAACTATTTTGTTTTTCCTTACCTTAGACTTCAACTAATTATTGTTTTCCAATTTAGTTAAGCGAAACATTCCAAACGTAGGTTTGATAACTTTCCTCTAAGTCTAGTAAATTTAATTCTTTAAAGCTTGTTTCATCCTTTTTACATTTGTAACTTGTATACTTCAGACCACAATTACCAAACTCTAAATACTTCATACTTCATACTTCATACTTCATACTTCATACTTTATACTTCATACTTCATACTTCTTCACACTTCATACTTCATACTTCATACTTCATACTTCATACTTCACACTTCATACTTCATACTTCATACTTCATACTTCACACTTCATACTTCATACTTTATACTTCATACTTCACACTTCATACTTCTTCACACTTCATACTTCATACTTCATACTTATTCACACTTCATACTTCATTCTTCATATTTACAATCTTGGCGAATATCTTTGACCCTTATGATCAAACTTTTCAAAGATCCTTTTGCTCTTCAGTTTCTTTTGCGAGACATTAGAAGCTTGCCCGATAACTTTTTTTTCCAAGTAACTTTTGTTGCTATCGTCATTCTTCTAATTTAAGCCGACCGAAAAAAATAATTATTTTGGAGGGGTCGTACTAATAATAGGAGGAAATCAATTACTTCGGAACGTGAGCTTTTTTGTCGTGCTATTTATTAGTGGAAAAGAGAACTCCATTGGTATAAATTAGGGGATGAAAAGTTAAACACACTTTGTGGTACTTTTTCTATTTTCTTACTTTCTTTCTTTTTTAAACTTTTATTTATTTATTTATTTATATTTTTCAAACTTTTACTTTTACATTACATTTATTAGGGATTTCATATTTGACACTTTGTTTTCAGTAGAGAAAGTCACATTGAAAAGAATTTGCGTCGTTTTTTTGCTATTCGTACTTTAATTGAAAAATTGACCTTTATCGTACTAAATTAGAGGAAAATCAGAAATTAGTGAATATGGACTGGTACTAATAATTAGAGGCGATAAATTTCTTTCATTTGGCCAAAATAATTTATTCGTACTAATTAGAGGGCGGATTAAGAAAGGAAGAATGACGGTATAGTTGTGAATCTCTTAGTTTTGATAAAATCTTTGCAAGATATATTTAGGACGATTTATTGAATTTAAACACCGTTAGTTTATGTCTCTAGTAAGAGATACTCGACATTGATTTTACTAACCTTTGTTTTATAGGTTCACCTCCGTACAATATCGACGTATCCAGAGAGAACCACTCCGCCCCCAGCGACGTAATTACCACCAGCGTCCACGCCTTCTCCGACGATTACGTCGATATATCCGGTAGTGAACTTCCTAATGGTCAAACTCAGTTGTTCTTGAGTGAATACCAAGAAACCAACTCTCAATTAATATGCCCAGAGCCTAAAGTAGCCTCTATCCCGCCAAATATAGAATCGCCCAAGGAACCTCTAGCCGAAGGACATGCTGACTCTGAAATAGCCTCTGACTTGCCAAGTGTCGAATTGGCCCCAAAGAAAATGGTTGCCGAAGAACCTGCTGATCCAGAAATTACAGGAGATTTTTCCGACTTATGGGAAGCTCTAGATGTCGCTACTGGACGGTTACCCTCTGAGCAAACCTGCACAAAGAATAAAAAATCTGACATTCCCGCTGGATCTGACAAAATAGGTGAAGAAGACGTATTGGAAACCCAAAAAGGTCAAATGGAAACTAACAAGACCGCAGACCTGACCGGTTTGTTTGCCATGCTCGATCTTGCTACCGGTAGACTTCCCTCGGACTCTACCAAATCAGGTAACGGAGATAATGGACACTGCTCTAAACAAGTCTTGAAACCCAAAAAATGTCATATGGAAACAAACGAGACCGCAGACCTGACCGGCTTGTTTGCCATGCTAGATCTCGCTACCGGTAGACTTCCCTCGGACTCCACCAGAAATATTAATGACGAGTGCTCTACCAATAAGCCACAAGGTAAGGACGAAGGAGGCTTCCAAGGCCTTGTCGATGTCCTACACATGGCTAACGGATTTGCCCCGGAGGGTATCCAATACCCTGATGAAGTCAGTCAAGATTTGAAAGATAAGACCGAGCAAGAATCGACCACCGGTAAGGCGTACGAGTACGACATCAACGAGCTGTTGGGTGTTTTACGCACAGCAAATGGGTATGCAAAAGATGGCATTCAATACCCCGATCAGGACAAGAATGTAACAAAACAGGATTTTGAGGAGCAGGACTTGGAAACGGAGAACGAGAAAGAATCGAGCGGCGGTCCTACGTATGAGTACGACATCAACGAGCTGTTGGGTGTTTTGCGTACAGCCAACGGTTACGCAAAGGGCGGTATCGAATATACCGATCAGGACAAGAAAGAGGATGATGTTTACAAAGAACCAACTGTTGACGATGCTGACGCCCTTTGCGAATCCGAACAGAATATAATTGGACAAGTTGAATGCGGTAACGGTCCCGAAAAGCCTCTCGTTGGAACTGCCCCTGAATCCGCCTCTGGACCCGCTCCTGACTCCGACTTCGATTCCGTCTCTGGCCCGGCTCCTGTTTTCGCCCCTGGCTCCGTCTCTGATAATGGTTGCGATCATATCAAACCCGTTGTTGAAGACGAAGAACCGAATTCAGGTTTTGAAGACTTGTGTAACCTTTTGTCGTTGGCTAACGGTAGCTCACTGGATTATGTCGACGACGATGATCTGCCAGATTCGGAATACCAGCTGGAACACAATAATGAGACCGAATCCGATATGTGTCAGATTGAGGAAAGTGTTCCTGAAGATGGTGATGTTGTTTTTAATGACCGCCCCACTGAGCAAACATTAGGCGACGCTCTCCCCGTGTCTGACAATGAGAATGATGTTTGTGAAATCGAATCTGACTCCAAAGTCTGCGATCCTGCAGACAACATCGATACCGATCTTGCCAAATCCAATGGTGCTCCTTCAACCCATATCCAAAAAATTTCAGTTGAAGTCTGTAATCCTGCAGACATCATTAACACCGATATTGCAGAATCTAACGATATTGCTCCCTCCGATATCCAAGAGTTATTTGAATATCCAGTCGAAGCGGATACGGAATGTGACCAGGAGTCAGATGGTATTACAGATGCTGAATCTGTGTATGAATCTGAACCCAAACAACATGAACCTTGCCAACCCGCACCCGACCATCCCAATGAAGTACATCTCGGACAAATCGACACCGATATCGGGCCTGTAGTTGAAACAGCCTTTGCGTTGGTCGAAGTGGCAACCGGAGATGAATTTTCATCATCCAATGGTGATGTGGATATCCAAGTCATCAATGCTGCTGCCCGAGCGATGGCTACGACCGCGTTAACCAACGCGTTTGCGAATATATCGGACTTGTTCGATGACGAGGATTTTTGAATCCTTTATTTTTTTCTTCTCATTTCTATAAATATTTTTCTTCTTATATAAAAGAAAAGATAAAAAAAAAATTTAAAATTATAATAAACAAAATATAAAATTATAAAATTATATAAAATAACAAAAAAATTTGTAAATTGATAAAACTGGATTGTACAGTTTTTATATATGATCGTATGATCGATTATTTTATAACTTAATAAATAAATAAATAAATAAATATTCAAAAAAAACCCCAAAATTGACATGTCTTAATTTTTATTTTCTCCCCTCCTGTTTTTTTTGTCTATCGTTATCTATTTTCTGAGTACCTGACACCTGATATTATTATATATTCAATAATCTATAAAAGCCTACTATTTGAGCCATGTTGAGAGATTTCATAGATAAGGGCCTTAAAATCGTTAAAAATATTTTATACCAAATAATTATTTTTGGTTATTAAAGTACCTTATACGATCAATAGATTACGTTCAAATAGTTGGGATTTAAATTTTTACTAATAGGAATCAAATATGTTTTGCGGCACCGTGGTACAGTACAACCTTGATTCTTGTAGGGAAGACCGAGTTTATTCCCACTTGTGGCGGTTCCACAAACCTCTAGCCTAGATATCTAAGCCAGGTCCAATCATGGCTATTATATTATATTTGATGGTTAGTTAAGTATGTAATGTCGGTCAGAAGGTACGTAGACTTTTAGAAATGATCTCCTTACTTCAAAGTTGATGTACTAAATAAGGTCAGCTATTGCAACCAGATGTAAACAAACTACTTTCAAAAGCAACAAGTGGGGTTGAAGGGGAAATAGCTGATTTTTTGCTATTTACAAAAAGTCTACAACCTTTTGTCCGACATAACATTCAGCGCTATAGCTTAAAAATCACGGATTTAAAAAGTCTTTAAAGCATCGAGAATGCTATATCACTTTTACACAGTATCAGGCTAGGATCTGTTCCTCTTTCAGGATGAGAAACCGAAATCTTTCAATGATTTATTTGATGATTTGAAGTCAACGTGTGTTGGGAAAAGAAGACAAGATTTCTGGGATTTTTTGGCCACCAGTAAGTTTACTTCCTTCCTTTCTCTCGCCAACCCGGTATTTTAAAACACCCGAAAACAATATTGCGTTGCGTAAAACGTCATGTAGACCGTTTGCGTAAAAGTGATTAGTAAACAAATGCAGATAATGATCAAAGGTAAACGGTTATATCATTGTATCCCTGCCCTTGTTTCTTCACACCTTCGCATTTCACCTTTTAAATTTTGTAGATAATGTCACTACAATCCATGACCCGACAACAATTGATAACTCCAATGCAAACTCTGACAAGCAGGTACCATTTTGAAATAAAATACAGTTTGTGCTCTGTATGATAGTCTATGATTAGATACTCTCCATTTGTTAGTTATTCCTCAGAATTTTTCGCCGTTCTTTAGTACAAAAGTCTCTAAAAATTGCTTGAATAAAAGAGACTAACTTTTGTCTCGACGCTTCGTTCTACAAACTCGTTTAGGAGACTTTACTACGGAAAACTCCATACCCTCACTATGTAGAATTTCTTTCTGGAACAGCTCAATGATACAGAGCTCCCCCATTGTTAAACTTTTGTAAACTTAAAATTATGGAATGTACATTCTATGAAATTAAAATGGAAAAGGTTTTTGGAAAGTCTTAATGTAAATATTTAAGAACTACCTTTTAAGGCGGGAAGAAATTTGGACGAGAAGAAGTTTTGGCGAATCGGCTTATAATGCCAATTTCGATGCAATTTGGCGGAATTTATTTTGCCGAATAGAGAAAAAAACTAAATTTGGTGGGAATTTATTTTTGCGAATGAACAATGACGAAAATTTTTTGTCTTCTTGCTTACAATTTGTCTAAAACGGAAGCCTAAAATTTCTTCTCTTAATGTATGATGTATCCACTTTTTAAAAAACCATGTCATGAATTCTTCATCTTTTCTTTCATCCTTTGTAGGAAATGGAAGTTGAAGAAGAACAACCAGCTGGTGATGAAGATGACGAAAATGCTGAAGATTTAGTAAGCTTCTTTTAAACTTCCCTTGTTCGTTATGGAAAGCTCTAGATTTCGCTACTGGACGGTTACCCTCTGAGATTCCATCTGACATTCCCGCTAGACCTGACAAAAATGTTGAAAAGGACGTATCGGAAACCCAGCAAAGTGGCATGGAAACTAACGAGACTGCAGACTTGTCCGGTTTGTGGGCCATGCTAGATCTCACTACCGGTTTCCATAAAGCTCTAGCATGGATTCACCAGTCCAGTTTGAATTTCTCACCCCCACATGACAGTTGATAAAATTTCGTTTACATTCCCTTGTTCGTATTTAATAGCCGAGGAATATAGTAAAAATGTTCAGCGACAAAAATCAACTTTAACTCCAAGATGCGATTTCAGCATCTTCGATGCAACCAGGCACTATATCAAAATTAAAAAGTAACTGGTTTGTCCTAGCTAGAGATCTAGGACTCATCGAGCAGCTCACTCGTTTTCATGGTTCAATCTGCAGTTTTTTCTATATTTTGTAAAGTATGTTTTTTGAACACATAAACATAAAGGAAGCTCGTTTATTTTCTAAAGAACGCAACAATAACGGTCAATCAGAATAAACCAATCTTTAAGCGACCTTATATAAAAACTCCGCCTCATTCCCTTCCGGATGTACTTTTGGTGTTTCCAAGCAATCTGGTGAGAAATCCTGAAAATATTCAAGTACCTTATGTAAACTTTAAAACTGTATCTTTAAAACGGTTTACTACATATTGACCGCAAAATTGTTGGCGCAAATCTTTGTAATTGAAACCAGCAGTGTTTATTTGTTTGTCAGTTTAACAATTTGTTTTTTTTTCAAAAGAGTAGTATGTCAGTATTGGCATAGTATAAGAACGCCGCTACCATTATGGTATTAGTTTACAGGATACAGTTCGTGTAAATTAATACTGACATGGCTATGTCAGACCCTTGTTATACCGGGTGTATAAAAAAATACGCCTCCAGTTTTAAAATTTCTCTAATTTATAATGCAACCAATTAAATAATTATTTTCGAGGTGCAGCCGCACACTTATGGAAGAAAGCAAGGAAAGTTCTTAACTCAAGCCGCACTAAATTAGAGAGCGAAAGTTTACATCACCGACCATTCAAAACTAGAGGAAAACATCAGAAATGTGTAAAATGGGCCACGCTTACTTATATCTGAAATAGCTAATAAAAAAAATCACATCAAACAACAAACCATTAACAATACTCTCACACAGAAAATAAATTATTTAAAGACTCTAAACACAAACAAATATGAGAACTCAAACAACACAACAAACAAATCACTATTTAGCAGAGAGAAATAAGCCAGATATAAAAATTAAAAGTTGAGAAATTAATGGATGCGACAAGATAAAGACGCAGAGCTTGAGATCGAGTGCGGATAATTTGAAGAAGTTAATTCCCTAGCTCGTGGCATTATCCGCACTAACTTAGAGGCAGTTTAAATTAGAGAAGCTATAGTAAACGTTGCCTTGCGCTGAAAGAAAAAAAAACTTTCAAGGGTGTTTCAAAAGATCCAATCGAAATTACATTTATAAATCAAAACGAAAAATGCTACTTTTTAAGAGTCCACCTCCTACCCAGTATGTTCTGACCTTTAATTACTTCATTTCTGATCCTAAAGACCCAAGGAGAAAAAGGGGCGTTGAAAAGGGGCGTTGAAAACAGCCGACAACAGTGCCTAAGACGCAGATTTTTCATAATTAATTTTTTTCCGTATACGGTTGGCAATATCTTTTAAGGTATGTCATCACCTTCGGAATCGATATTTGAAGCTTTTGATCTTTTCATCGATAACTTGTGATGGCGTAAAATTTATCTATTAAAAGTAACTTCTTGTTGAGTTGAACTCTCATTCATCAGAAGAGTGCTTGACCAATCTATTAAAAGTATATATTTTCCGAGAGCTTATGAAATTCTACATCTGATGAGCCTAATTTTGGAAATCTTTGAGAAACGGAGAGAAAATGATTTTAGTACAAAGATTTACGTAAACAAAACAGATATAGTCAGCTTCTTAGAGATCCAAGTCCCCTTAGACGAAGATTTTTGGGAAAATTTTTACATGGTCGTGTTCGTTTTTTTAAAGTCTTCTTTTTTGAGATATGGAATTAAACGTCAAACAAAATCATAAATTAGCAAAAATATTATGAAATTTCACTTTCACAGCAAATATTTTTAGATTGAGGCGATAAGAAAAAAAAAATGAGTCAACTTATTTTTCTTTATTATCTTGGGAACATAACACCCCACACTCATACACATACTCGTTCGTGTAGGTGTGTAGTGCCTTGCTACTGAATTCTAAACAGTTAGGGTTAGGGTAAGGGCTAGTATTACTACCTATATATAGATATTTGTCGTTCTTTAAATTGTTTTGAATTTCTTTTCCGTCAACAGCTCGGTAGCCTAGTCAGGTTCCGAATCACTGACAAAAGTACTTAAGTGATTCGAGCCGGGGTTAGTTCTATGGTTTTAAAACGATTACTAAGTTTTGGATGTTGCCGACCATCAAAAGATATTGCCAACCATTAAAAGATATTGCCAACCATTAAAAGATATTGCCGACCGTATACGGGAAAATAATTTGCGCCGTAGACACGGACTAAACATTAGGGGGTCCACATGTCATGTAAATTCACCATAATTCACATCTTTTCAAAAAAGCAAACCGCAGGTGTAAATTTCTTTTTGGGAGGGACCTCGTTGGCCAACGCCTGGACAACTTAAATTATAAGAAGCTCATTTTAAAGCAATCGAATTAAAATCTTTCTTGTTTTCCTTTTTTTTTTCAGCTCGATCTTCTGTAAACACATCAAAGAGCATTCCATCAGGACCACAGGGCAGATTTTGTAACGTATTTTTATATATATTTTGTTTTTCAAAAGACACAAAAATAATTTATACTGTAGCATATTCATAAAAAATGCGTTCTTTGATTTACCAATCTTTCTTTAAATATTTTCAGTTAATTAGCGTTTTGAAATTATTAATGGTCATTGATTAGGTACCGACCGATAGATTACATAGAAAGAGTAAGGTAAAAAGGCCAATTTAGTGGACCAATTGGCCTCAAATTATGTGTCGCAAGCGAGACCTCTTATTGGACTTATAATGGTTTTAGGTTTTAGTTTTTAGGGCTGTATTTTTTTACTTTTCTAGATATCTATTGCTTTTGTTGGGGTTGACCTATTTTTTAGTCCTTCCAGGCCTTTACAGTTTCGCATGTGACGCCAAGTTTTAGGCTCATAAAGGTTTTTGCTGAACACGGTTCGTGTTTTTATTCGAAATGAAGTAAAGAATTGTTGTTGTTTTCACGGAACCGAAGGAATTGGCCCTAACTACCTGAAAACAATGTTGTTTTAACGGCAGAATGTTTATATGGGTGTATAACGTTGTTAAAATGTCATGTGTCTGCTTAGACTACATAATAGACATAGCTCCAGGCTTTTAGGCCTTTCTCTTGGTCTATAGGCTTTCATATGCTTGGCCAATTTTGATCCCCCCGAGATTTGTAAACAATCTTCTATAGGGTGTACGCATAAGTTTTTATTTAACAAAGAAATTTAACAATAAACATTTTAATCTTCTAAAGCCGATTGGTCGACGCAGTTTATTGTTTTATTATTTATTGTTTTCAAAATAGAATCGTAATGCGCATGTGCAGTAAATCTCGCTGTTTCATATTCATTTTCAGAGCAAAGCGCATAGTCCGAAGAGAAGGAGTTTACGCTCTGAACGAAGGAAATTATGACGTAGCCTAGTGTGTGACCAGAAAATGTGGTTATTTTTCTTTTGTGTTTTGTTTTCATTTTCTTTGCATAATTTTGCTATCGAAAACAAAAGACAAACAAATTTGATTTTATCATTTCGGAATAATTTTGCAGTTATAGTAATTTATATTAATTATTTGAAATAATTAAAATAATTAGCATATTTTATGCATGAATCGTGCATCGTAAATCGTGCATCGTAAATCGTTGAATCACGCATCGTAAAATACACTTGGCCTTTTACTTTGGTCTTTTGCTTATCTTGGTGATTATCAGTCTAAATCATACCCTTTTTAAAAAGAGTGCTACTAGCACTAGATTTATGAGAAAAAAACTTGAATTACTTTTCGGTCAACTTCCACATCTTCTTCATCCATGGTAGATTCTGATTCAACAGGTTGACGTGGTGAAAGTTCCCTTGGTGAATTATCTTCAAAACTGTTTGCTTCAGCGTCTTGAACTTCTCGACATACTAGATTCCCGTTAGAAGATGTTGGTGTCACCCATCCTTCAGGGTTTAGTTCATCTTTTGGCGTTTCCAATACATGCATACTACGGACACCAACATCTTCAGGTGATTCACATCCAATATTGTCTTTTAGCCAAGAACTTGCTTCTCGTACTGGTACAGGACTTGAGCCCTCATCCCTTAGTTCATCTTGGTCAACTTTATGAGAGATTCTGTGCCTGTAGACTGAATAACTAAGCAAAGCTACACTAACACCACAACCAGTTAGAAGTAAGGTTTTATGAGCTGGTTTCAATGTTTTCAACCATTCCATGATTATTGAATTTATTTTTAATATTTAGTCTCTCCTCATTCTAAAATAATCATAAATAAAGGAAGATTTAGAAAATACAATGCATGTGTGTCATACAAGAAATACAGATATATAAAGCATATATAAAACAACTTCCTACCTCAATCAAACCAAGGTCCCCTCATGTTGAGCCCTTAATGAAAATCTTAGTCCCCAGTTCAAATTCCCCTCTTATGAATTTTGAAAAGAATTGGATCTCTAAATCTTTTCTATATATATAACGAATCGACGCCGTTCTTTTCTTTTAATTAAAGTCCATTTCACCCAATGTAGAGGTCTTAATTTTCAAAATTTTCTTTGACCGTCAGCC
>JAUJPO010060470.1:0-13309 GCA_032270745.1 Tiaropsis multicirrata | reverse complement strand
CAGCTCGTTCTGCCAACTTTTGAACGCGTCATTTTGACATTTGAATGTTTTGTTGACATAAGTTTGAATGTACATATGATGCGTGCATGCATGGTAAACATGGCGAAAAGAAGCAGGAACCACTTCAGTCTCGAAGAAATTGAAGATTACCTTAAGGGAGTAAATTTTCGCGGTTTTGGGTGTCAACCGCGAAATTAAATTCCACGAAAGACGAATATTCTCACAATTAAAAAAAATCACCCCTAAAATTGGTCTTTTTAAGACAAAATAGGGCTTTTTGTGGACAAATAACTCCCCTCAACCGCGAAATTAAATTCCGCGAAACTCGCGAATTTTGACCCTTAAACCGCGAAATTAAATGCCGCGAAAATTTCTTCCCGCGAAAATTTCTTCCCTTAAGGTACGTGCCAAGAAGTTTTCAATCAAAGATTCTCACCTTTTCAAAAATGACAAGCTCGTGATAAAAGATCGTTCACGGTAATTTGAAATCGTACGCGATGTCCTCCGAGGAATCGGAGATTCAAAACATGCAAAGGCATAATCGTCTCGCAGAGGCAAAAATTCTACATATGAGAAAATATCTGCAAGTTTTGGAAAATGCATCTCTTTCAAAGAGCTCAAATTATATACATTTCGGTATTCGAGAACAGCGCCTTTTTTTAGTTTGAAACCCCCTTATTAAAAAAATAACCTTAAATTATTTCCTTAAAAAAATATTGCAGTACATTTTAATTTATTCGAGTCCTAATTTCCCTCTTAGATCCTAATTTACCAGGAAATTAAAACTCGAAAAGTGTATATTTCCCGGGAAATTAGGACTTAAAGTCTTAATTTCACAGGTCTAAATTTACCGAGACACCGGTATAAAAAGGAATTTCTCAAGGCACCCCATACTTAATTGATTAACATAAAAAGTTTAATATCCCCATTAAATTTTGACAATGAAATTTGAAAATATATCTCCATCAATTCTTCAAACAAAGGACAATACATGTTCGGAGCCCCAGCGGAAAAATTACGATTTTGATATCCCCATCATTGGATTTTATGTCTTTTTATTAAACTCCACCGAATTCATTTTCACCTGGACACCGAAAGAAAAAGGTGTAAGAAATGAGAAAATATCTCAGTAAACACATATGGACGTTAAAACAATATTGAAAATACATTTGACTGCTTTATTCTATCATTTAGTAATCGAAAAACAAGATGTTAGTATTGATGTACATAATAGTCTCTCATTTTGCAATTGTGAAGAAACCTCCTGTAATCGGTTTTGCCCTATAACCATTTTATTTTTACGCTGGAACAAATACGTTGAAAATATAGGATTAGCGTAGATTCCTCAGCCCGGAAAAAATACCACATTGCATGTTCTGTACATATCCTAAACGACTTTTGATTGATATTTTGTAATATTTGAAAGTAAGATAAAGTGAGTTTGAAAATGAAATTCTAAGAAATAAATTTAGTGGAGAATATTGAAGTTTGACTCAAACCATGATTGGCAATAACAATTCATTGCCTCTCACTCAGATATTATAGTTTTGAATAATAATTTTTTCTTTTTTATAGTATATAAATACTTTTTCAATGTTGCTTCAACGTTTTTTCAATGTTTTTTCAACGTTTTTTCAATGTTGTTTCAACGTTTTTTCAATGTTGTTTCAACGTTTTTTCAATGTTGCTTCAACGTCTTTTCACCGTTAAAACATTGCAAAGACGTGAAACACTGTTGGAAAAATGTCTAGTGCCTGCTGGGATGTAGACGTAATAATACAGACCAAAGAATTAGCAAAAGGAATATATACCTGATAGCGAAGAACAATATTCATCTTCATTCAACTTCAAATACATTTTCATTCTCAACACTTTTGATCTAGTTGTGATTTAATGCCAACAAAAAGAAATACTTTTGGTAATCATGATCTTTCTATACCATACCACAAATTAAAACTGATTAAATTTTTACGACGACCGATACTTTGTATATATCCTAACACACATAAATTTATGTTTATTCTAATGACTCAAATCCTTGCCGTATGTTTATCTTTCCCTTTTCGTCATATCTGTTTACGAAATCCAATCCTAATTTGGCATTCAATCTATCATGATACGATATGGCAAGGATATCACTATTTCTGCGAAATAAGATTCCGTTACAAAAATACTCAACTGTACTGCGGTTTTTCTAATAAATCCATATTTAAAGATATTTGTTTTTAAAACCTTTACAGCAGTCACACAACGTTATTTCAACATTGTTTCAACGTCCAAACAACATCCTAACAACGTTCCGGCCTGCTTATTTAATGACATCATACTGGTTTCCACATCCCTGGATATGATACTTGATTTCTTTCTATATAAAGCCTTAAACGTTCGCGTTTTCAGCTAGCTCGGTAGGATATCTATCTATCAACAGTAAAAACTCGTCAAGGTAACAGTAATACAGAATTGACTTGCGATCGACCAAGTTGTCACTAATACACTAAATGGTTGTTCTAAGCGAAATCTCGAAAACAATTTAATATTTCTAATTAGGTCTAACTGAGTTTGGGGAAAGCTGTCATGTTTTTCGGTAATTAAGGATATGAAAATTTCCGCGAGCTTTCTCCTTAGATAATGGAACTCCTCATTTATTCATAATTTTATATACCACCATGAAATGTTTCACATTTAAGACACAACCTTCACTATGACAAAAAAATTGACATTCTAGCATAAAGGGCTTCAGAGAACCTATTCGATCCCATTGGCTACCTGTTGGACAAAAAAATGTATTTGCAATGACTAATACCTACACAATAATATTTCTTGGCTCTTTTTGTGCCTAGTTGTAGCACGGCGGGGGTAAGAAGATGAGGTGGGAATTTCGGAAAGAAAATCCTGGTTAAAAAGCAGGGGAGGGTGGAAGGCTTTTAAAACACCTTTTTTATTTTTGAAATTTTGAAGGATCTACATAATGAAGGTTTTTAACACTTATGAAGAGAAAAGAAAGATTAAAGTGCGTAGGTCGCCAGTATTGTCTTTTTTTTCCTTATCTTTATTTTTTACTTCGTTATAAAATAAAACATGGGTGAGAACATGACAGGGGGAAATGAGGAAGAATAGGGAGAAATTAGCGAAACAGTGCATCGTGTGGGATCTAAAAGGTAATCTACTTGAAAAAGTTTGCATTTCATTATAAGCGGAGGTGGAAGAAAGAAATAAGATTTAGTACTAGATTTATTATACTATGCAAAACTATTAGCTTTTATGTAAGTTTAGGAAAGAAAACGAATTTAATAGGTATCTTTTGTGAAGGGTCGATAGAGAATCCTCTTACCTGAAAAGCATCTTCTCCTGAATTGTTCAAGACGCGTTGCATACTTGCTGCGTTGTTGAGCATTCTCATGTGTTTTACACAGTGGTTCGTATTCGTCTAAAAAGGTCTTCAAGTCATATTCGAATGACGTTTCCATGTTGATTTACCGTTGAAGTTTCCCTGATCAAAATAAAGGGATTTTTGCAACTACAAGAACCCAATAACACAATAGGATCTCTTGATGACTGTGGCGATTACGTAATGTTTGTCTGTTAAGAATGCTTAAGAGCTGATATTAAGTCCAATCCATTATCGATTCCAATATCTTCCACTCTTTGAAAACTTTGTGATGTTTGTCGTAAGCAGACTCTCGTAAACGACCCTCAGTGACCCTCAAAACGTCTTTGATCTAGTTTCTCTAACCAACTCTCGATGTTCAAATTGATGAAAACTTTCGTGTTTTGAAATATTATACTTCGTTCACTTCGAACACTTCTTTGTTGAGTGTCTTTTTGATAGTTTTGGCACCTAATGAATAGAAAAAAAGTTCATGCGTTCAAGTGGTAAAATCTATATAAAAAAAAGTCACTAGTCAGTCAGTCAGAGATCGTTCCAAAAGCCAATTCTTCGCCACGGAAAGTCAACAACTTAGATTTAATCATTTTGAGGGGAAAACAAACACTATGGTTCAACTCACTAAAAGATTTTGTTTACTGATAACTAACACATAATTAATCTTTAGTAAGTGTTCCATTTCCCTCCATTTGTGACGTCATGCCGTGGCAAAGATCAAACAACGTCGAAAAAACTTCTTGTACCTGTGCTGGGTAAAAACATTGTCTAATTATCTAACCCCAAGTGCATAGTCTAAACCACAGACGTCAGGTCTACAAGAAACGTTCTTCTTTAAAGTGAGGCGAAGTGAGGAAGGTCAATCACTAGAATAAATCCCATACGTCTTGTAATAAATCAAAAATAAATCATAAATAAAAAATAAAAATAAATCATACACAAAAATAAATCATACACAAAAAATAAATCATACACAAAAATAAATCATACACAAAAAATAAATCATGCACAAAAAATAAATCATACACAAAAATAAATCATACACAAAAATAAATCATACACAAAAATAAATCATACACAAAAATAAATCATACACAAAAAATAAATCTAGAATCTGGTAGAGTACACAAAATTTTGAGTGACATTACCCCTCGCTTTAAAGAATTACCAATTTAACTATGGACCATTGTAGACTATTCTTTGTCGTTTTTCCATCACGTTGACCAATAGAGTGGTTCCCAAATGTAACCTTTGGTCGAAAGAATTTATAGAACAAAAGGTATTATGAAACCTAGACTCCGATAATTAATGAATCGAAATCTAAGACTCATTTATCAGACGTATAATCTGAGATGTGCTAAATCGATTACACATTTTTTTATAAGAACATCAAAATTCGAAGAAGCCTTCTAATGTAATGTTCTTAGCTTTTTTGGCTTCAAGCCTTAAATTGTATTAGTTTTTTTAATTCATGTGTACATGAGCAAAAATGAAAACAATGTTCTTATTTCTAAACTCCTGATTCTCCAAAGCCTCCAAATGTTCTTAACATGTTCTTAATTTTTTGACCTCGAAGTCTTATATTCTTATATACTTTGTTCTTATAAAAAGAAAAACTTGTACTGTAATGCCGTCATATAAAATCTAGTTTAATGCTAGTTAGCAGTAAGGTGAAAAAAACTAGTTTGTACACGTTTCTTTTTTCTTACATCTGACCAATGATCATTTTATAATTTTACAACAAAAAAACTGAGATCTCTCAAAAAAAAGACCGTATGTTAGTCTTTTATCATCGAAGAGTTCTGTGAATTTTGTATAGTAAAGTGGAATATAAGGGCTTTTTATGAAAACATAGTTTATAAGAACATTCAGGCTGAGAAAAACAACGTCCTTAGAGGCGAGGCTGAAATTAAGAAACCAATGGGGATTTTTTCACGCTTTATTTAGTAAAAGGTGTTATTACGCTTCCCTAGGGACGATGCAATTTTCTTTGTTCTTTGGATTCATATACTAAGAACATCAATAAGAACACCTGAGGCTGGAAATGGTTGAAAAAATAAGAACATCCAGCCTCAACCAAAATTTTGATGTTCTAATAAAAGAAAAAGAAGGTGTAAGTATACAAAGTGGGAAGAAGGGGAGGTGAAGGTGGTAAAACTTCTATACCTCTATATTAAATACCAAGAAAATATCCTTTAAAAACAATCTTAATAGACCTTTTCATAAATTAGGTCACGATCAACAACTGTCTCGTTTTCATACAATTACCAAGGTGATCATGTCTGACGAGACTCAAAATGACACATCTATCAATGGAGTCTTGTGGAGTTGAAGTTTTGATAAGCTCCCTTGGGATTCGGTTACCATAGCAATTCAAAACGAGACAGTCGTTGCTCGTGACGTAATTTAATTGAATATGAGCATCAATTGACGGCATTCTACACTATATCATGTGAAATGTCGCTTTTTTTCAAACACAGTTCGACGATGAATGTTATGAATACCGTCTTCCCGTAAACCCTGTAATGATAATCACTCTTAAAAAACGTGAGGAACCGTTACACCTTATGTCAGTAAATATATAACACAGTCGACCATCAAAAACTCTACTCATAAACAAAACACTTAGCCCCTTGTGAAGCATCATTTAAACAATAGTTCAGTGTGCTGGTTAAAACCCTTATTTTGATTTCGCGTGCCAAAAATCTTATTTATGTCTAGTTTTTAATAGTTTTATTAGCAAAATAATTTTTGTTTTAACCAATCAGATTCGATTAATGAATATATTAGAAAGAAAAAATGTAATTAATTTATCCATATTGGCAAGGCAAGGCAAGGCAAGGAAGTAAAGCAAACGATTTTACCTCATAATCGACTCTCATTGGTGCAATGATAAATTCCTTTCTACTGTAGAAAGCCTTCTCTAACTTGCCATATTGATATTGGTGGTTTGTAATGACAACAATTTGCTTCTCTGAATTAGGAAGTGCGGACGTGTCAACTTGAAAAACCGTTAAATCAAACATTGAACTGATTTATTATCAACTACTGGCCAAAGTAAAGAAGTCTAAAATCTTTTAAAATCAAGGTGAAACTAAGATTGCCTTCTTAACCCATCGTGAAAATATACACCACAGGAAGTCTATCTCATTGCGGGCTATGTTAATGATAATAATAGTTGAAGAAGAAACACGGGAACTTGGCTCAACTGCCTTCAATTTAGTTCTATAGTTATGCGAACAATACACCCAAACGAGACTAGAGCGCGAAAATAACAATGAGATAGACTGTCCACTGATTTACATTTTCGTCATGAACCCATTAAATGCCATCACTTATCAAATTTCTAAATACATTTCAATCGCAAATTCATCTCAGGATGCACCTGTCTACTACTTTCCAACCTAGTTTATAATCAGGTGGCGTCAAAAAGCAGGCCACAGTGCTCTTAGGTCTAGGCTAACCAAAGAATCGGAATTTCTATAATATGCTTTACTTCATCATCCATCTGCTGTGGGATTGCTTTCTTGGGTTCAAGACATTGAACTCCAAAAGAAGACTGAGATATGTACTCGTTCGTATGATATTGCTTAAAATTCAGTTCTACTACCAACCCTTAATATGGAAAGAAGAAAACCAAAAAATAATAACCTGATCAATCAAATGTTGATCACCATTATAGATGTCATTGCGATGATTCAAGATGATTTGCTTAAAACTACAAATACAAGTAATAGTAGAGTTACGCTGCAATGCCGGTCAAAAGGTCCGTAGACTTTTAGAAATGAGCTCCTTCCTTCAAACTTAATTTAAATAAGGTCAGCTATTGCTACCAGATGTAAACAAACCACTTTCAAAAGCAACAAGTGGAGTTTAAAGGGGAAGTTATACCGTGTTTTCGCAGATATTTTGCTATTTAAAAAAAGTCTACAACCTTTCGTCCGGCATTGTGTAGTTCAATTTCCATTTTTAAAGTATACACGTTTTTTATTCAAAAGAACATGAAAATTCGAAGAAGCCTTCTAATGTTTTTAGCTTTTTTTGGTTTCAAGCCTTAAAATGTTCTGATTATGTTCTTAATTTAAGTCTTTTAATTCATTAGTACATAATAATCAAAATTGAAAAATTATTCTTATTTCTATACTCTCGATTCTCCAAAGCCTCCAAATATTCTTAACATTTTTTGACCTTGAAGTCTTATGTTCTTATGAAAAAGAACGTGTGTACAGTTAACACGTAAGATAATCAAACATGATGAAAATCTATCAAAATAAATTTCTATTCTTTACGCAATCATCAGCACTAATCCATTAACCTATATAGATTTGACTTTTCAAAGTGATATGAAAAATATCAATGCAAAATCAACACACATAATCTTATGTAACATGAAAGTAGGTAGTAAAGAGAAGGTCAAACATTAACGCAGGTGTCAATGGGTGTTGAATTGACTGAATGAATTATCTGAATATGGCGGGAAATAGGGCGGGTTTATTTATATTATCAGAATCTGATATCCCAGTAGGCACACGATGTTACTGCAACTTTGTTTAACGCCCAAACGCCGTTCCGACGTTAAAACAACGGTCCGTGCATGCTGGTATTTACGAAGAACACTTTCAGCCTTCACACTCACACAGGCTAAAACAGGATATAAAAAAATTCTTGAGAACATTTTACAGTACAATTAAGAACATACCAGGAACAATTCAAGGCAAATGTATACTTTGGTTACAACGGAATTACCGTGCTCTAATAAAAAACTTGACCCGGTGGGGGGTCATCAATCTCAAAATTACCGTACGTGCTAGTCAGAAAGTCTGCCGTATACTATCTTCGCTTTTTGATTTTATTGATAGCGCTGCGATAGCTCTACTTTTTCCACCATCAGATTATCAAAGGCAAAAAGTTGTGCAGACACAAATTTGGGTTTCAAATCAAACTCTTACAGTGCAGTACATAGTTTGGTGAAAACCAACCCTTGTAATGCATTTCAATTTCATTTGCGACCATTTATAGCAAAGATTTTCTAAATTTTCTCAAATTTCCTACCCTTACAGTGCACCTGGGCACCTCAAAACCTCGAAAACCCTACCTTCAGGCTTCAGGGCCACACGTCCGGTAGGTCGCTTACCACAAAGTTCCTACTACGCTTACTCATTAGTGTAGTCAAGAGCCTCATCAACATTTTAATTAACATACTTATAACAGCCGACAAGATTTATCTCTATACTTCCAATGTTATAAAATGAAAAGATTTTATAAGCAGCTCAGTTGCTAAGTTTCATTCAATTATTGAGCTCAAAGTTACAACTAACATTTTGCTTGGCAACCTGAATTTAACAATGGACAATTTTAGTAGTAGTAATAAAGGCTAACCATCATTTTTGATAAGTGATAAAATTCCATAAAAATTTGGATAAAAAAAAAATGAAACACTATTCCCCAGCAAACATATGACATTCTTTCAACGTTTAAATGACGTTCTGACGTTAAAACACCGTTGTTTCAACGTTAAAACAACGTCCAGTGCCTGCATGAAAACTTTTTCAAACTTATAAATACACTCTTTCTATATTATACGAACAATTTTATAAGAACATTGAGCCTCAGAATTGGAGGTAAATTTTGCCAAAAGCTATGAAGAACTCACAATTTGAGCATGGTAGTTTTCCTAGTGAAAGCTTAGACAAAGGGAAGCATTTTAGGCATATATTTGAGGGTGGGGAGTGGTAACAAATTTGAGAAAACGTGGAACAAAGTTAAAACATCTGAGCGTCAGCAGAAATTTAATGGTTCTTATAAAATAAAAAGAATGTAGTCAACGATAAATCGATATGATTTTAATCTTGAACAACTGTTCGTCATAAGATGACATAATATCAACTTGCAATACAATGGGAAATCATAAAGCTGTTAGGATAACACGTCTGTGTTTGTGACCCACTGAGCTCCGCCCTTCTCTCACTCCAGGGGTAAAACAAAGAATTACAAAGAGCCACCCCACTGAAAAAATGATGAAAGAACAATAGATTTTTAAGAACCCACTAGAAAAAGATTACTATTTCACCCAACCCAGTGGGTTTGGATTCGTTCACCCCCTTGATCTTTTGGTACCCACTGGGGGGCACAGAGACAGGGGGTTTAGGAGAGAGATTCAATGGGTAGGATTTCAGATTTAATATAATCACAGCTATATCGGCGTATCAACTCATTTTTTTCCCGAACCATTTTAAAAGATCAAAACATTTTTCGACATCAAGTAGAGTGAAGTAGAAGATTTTACAACTATTAAAAGTGATATGAAATAAATAGGAGCGTCGTAAAAGGCCCATAAATCTTTTTTAAATGTTTCTTCTAGTGAAATGTATAACGCTAACCGATCGTTACCGATGCAGACACACGACAACGTTATTCCGACATCGTTTCAACGTCCAAATAACGTTCTGGCGTTGAAACAACGTTCATTTGGACGTCAAAATAACGTTCAGTTTCTGCTGGGGTACCGATGCAGACAGAAACCAGAATGTCCACCGGGCAAAAAAAAACATTTTAAAAGGTTTTTGAGCACTCCAATTCGAACATTAAACTAAAGCCTGAGTACCAATTTTAATTGAAATCGATTGATTCAAACCACCAAAAAACACTGTATACTTCAGCAACTACAAACTTTTATTTTTTATGCATTGACTGACTGCGCAAGGTTGTGTTTTTTACTCATACCACAAAATCGGAAAAAAGTCCTTTTAAATACGAACATCAATCACAGGATTAATGAGCAGTTAATGAGCTTTATTAAAGTCACCCAAAACAAAGCAATTACAATCAAATGCATTTTTCCTCCAACTGCGTAAAACATAATATAAAAAAAGCATGAATGTATAATAAAAGGAAAATGGCATTATCATTTTATAGTAAATATTAATAAATACAAAGATTGAAGGGCCCATGCACACAGCAATGAGATTGGAAATCTCAATAAAAGAAGGACTTTATTAAAACGTAGTGTAGTGTAGATCGAACTTTAGATTACTAAACCTTATATCATGATGAGGAATACATGACTCAAATCAGGTTAGGTCAGAAATCAAAAAAAAAATTCTAAAGCTCGTCGCACAGCAACTGCGTTCTATTTAGACTGAAGTAAATGACCTTCCCAAATAATCGTTATAAAAAGCCATGCCATCTTATCAAATACTTCTGAGCCTTCGAGTAATTAGTAAAACATTTTAGAAGCAAGAATTTGTACTCTAAACGAACCATACTTCTTGTAAGATACTCGACTACATGTTTTTTGTAAGAAACAAACGTAAGAATAATGCTTAGAAAATAATAAAAACATTCCAAGCCTTCTGAAGGAAGATATCTTAAAGAAAATTGCTTCAAAGCAGCTGAAGTAACATTCTAAGGCTTGAGTTCTTTTTGGTCACAATGTTCTAATGAATAAAACAACTTGGAAAGGTTAAGCCATCATAGATCATACACCCCAGTCCCCAAAATTAGGGCCAAGAAAAAACGTTTTTAGATTTAGAAAAGGCATACCAATGAAGAACAGACAGGGCAGAAGTCCGTGATAGCTGACCACTCATTTCCGAGTTGTTAGCTTGCAATTAAGTTTAAAAAGAAAAGTATAAAATTCCGATGGCAATTTGACGAAAGCCAATGAACAACCACAAAAATGCTGTGTTTACCGTCATCACGCATTGCTAAAATATTAAGACATTAGACTCGGTTTCTTAACCCTTAGACTCCGAAGTGAAACAGAAAATCAAAACTTCAAATAACCGCCAAGGTTAGTGGCATGAGAGATAGACAAAGATTTTGGTATCGTTTTAAAGCTTATTTCATACTCTTTCTAAAAGCATTTGGTTTGTATGCCTTTAAAAGAGGTGGACTGTGGCCAAAGGACTATGGTACGGTTAAACTACCTTTTCAGAACGCAAATACGCGTCCCATAGCGTCTAAGAGAACACTATTATAAAATAAAAACAGATTCTTGTCAATTCTAATATCTTATCTTTTAAAGAGACCTTGCCCTGCGTTAAAAAACACTATATAAAATTCTAGACAAAATAAATGCATACACCAGCAAGAAAATTCAAATAAAATTAACTGCGTAAGACTTTTCTCGAAAGTCTAAAAACCTATATAAGAACCGTTATTCGGCAAGCACAGTGATCTGCTGTTGGAAGTATGAAAATCGAGGAAACTTTGACGCATTTACTTAAATAACTTGTGTTTTAATAGTCCAATTATGATGAAAATTTGTGTTAGTATCACATTTAATATAAGTAATACAATAAAAATAAATTTTTTCAAAATTTTATCTTTTTTTACTATTTATAAACTACTTTCTTTTTATTTTGTTCCCTCCATCCCCTCTCCATCCCGCTTTTGTTCCCTCAAAATTGGAATCAAGATAATTACAGCTGTAGAAATGCTACAGAGTTAAAATTTTTCCTGTAGAACCATATTAATATTACAAAACGGATGAAAAAGTTTTTTTTGCGGATTTTCAAATAATTCCGCAAAAAATTCAGATTTATTCAATTTTTGAATCCGATAGCAGATCGCCGTGAATTTTTTGCACAGATATGCAAGGCGGTTTGTACCAAGAAAAATTGACAACCTCAACAGAAGGTATAGATCTGTTCTTGAAAAGCCCATTTATTTTTTAGGAATTTAAAATTTATGATTTTAATTTTTGAGATTTGAGGTTTGATTAAATCAAATGATGTGGTGATCTTTAGTCAATTTTAGAAAGATGAGTGTCTGTCATAAAGTTTGTATATATTTTTAGCATGCTTAGTTTTACCTCAGAGTAACAAATTTTGGCCTGAAAAACTTTGGCGGGAACAAAATTTTGTGGATTTAGCAAAAATTAAATTTCGTGGATCAAGACAAGTCAGTTTCATAAAAGTGAGAGAAACTGTGATTAAATCATCGTCAAAATTGATACTGACCAAAGAAAGTTTCTTTAAAAGGCAACCAGGAATTTTATAAACCCTCGGTTACATATTAAATTGATTTTTCTTCGTATAAAATGGCTGTCATAAATGCCACACACAAGGATTTACACATATTTAATGTAAAAAAAATGGTTCATTTTCTTCTAATAATGGTAGACACTCTCATAGGCTCCCACCAAGGCGCACGATCACAGGAAACCGATTTTTCCTCCATTTTATGCTCAATTCTGAGCGATCCATCAACCTCTATTCCCTCTGGCCAATACTTCTTTCTTCCTTTAGCAGTGAAGAAAGCAATTCGACCCTCTGGCTCAGACACTTGAACGATGGTTTGGAGCAAAGCTTTGAAGCCGTCTCGAGGTAACCAATCGGGAACATTAGATAAACAAACCTGATTAAACAGCGGATTCATTTTATTATCTCGATATTGCTCAAACCATGAGATGAGTTCACCTTGAACCCATTCTATACGATCAATTCGTTCTTTGAGGATATCAAAGTTCTCCTGACGAAGGTACTCAGGAAGACAATATCGACCAGAGATTTGACCAGTCAAAAGGTATTCCAAGAAATAGTTGGTATTAGCCGGGATGTTCTCAATAATGTGAGTTAGCCTTTGAAACCATATTGATGCATAATCAACATCAGGTTGTTGTTCGGTACAATATTTAGATAAAATTCGTTTCCAAACTAAGCAATGGAATGCCTTTTCAAATTGTTTGGTTGAAATTGTTTTTTAAAAAAATGACTGTTGTTCCTCCATATTATCACCCATGCTTAATAACTTTTCAACGTCAGTCTTATCTAACGCAATGTTGAAATAGTCATCCGCTGAAGCTCTAAGTTTTCTTTCACGCCTTCCACAGTGTATAATCCCAAGCTCGATAGAGGATCTCATCCCATCCCAGTAGACTTGAACATCATGCTCAAGATAAGGCTTAAGCTTCTCATTGTAGAC
>JAUJPO010060459.1:0-13311 GCA_032270745.1 Tiaropsis multicirrata | reverse complement strand
GAGTAATAGAGAGTTTTTTATAAGAGTTTGTTAGGAAATTTTCACCGTGCCAACACATTTGTTCGAGTTAAGGAGAGAGTCGAGTTATAGTGAGTCGAGTTATGGAGAGTCTACTGTGTGTGAATAAGAATTTAAGGTAAATTACAATATAATTCTATTTTCCAATATTTTCAAGCACATAATATATATGAATCAAAAGTTTAAATATTTACATCTGTTTCAAAGAACTTCTCAAATATTTGTTAAAAATCAGCAAAACTGAAATGGTTATTAGTCGCGACTCAGAACAAAAATAATTAAAAGGTTAAACACCTGTTAGTGTACACATGTTACAACTTGGATATTTTTACTGTTGGTAAGCATTGGTAAATAAGGTTGATAGTATCTTCTGCAGAGCCCCAAAACACAGTAAGCCCACAACCACCATGACCATAGCTGTGAACAACCTGCATACAAAACAAACACATTATTATGCGGTAAACACAACACGTCATTCCAACGTTCAAACCGTTTTATAGACGTCAAAACAACATTGAAAATACATTCGATCCACTCGTACCCAGTAAACACTGAATACACTGAATGTCATTTTGACGCGTTCGAACAACGTCAAAATAAAATTGAAAAAACCATTGTGTCCCCATTAGGGGAGGGGTTTTTGGTGCTGGGAAAAGACATGGGGGAAAGACTGTCAATCTGCTTCATTTTACGAAAAATAACATTTTGCTGTAGTAGATAAATATTTAAATCTGCAGGTGAATGAAAAACCCTACCTTGACATGCTTGTTATCCCCAATATCATAATGTTCAATCTCTGATTTTTCACCTCCTTTACGAGCAGGACGAAAACCAACCCAGTCTGCTAGGTGTTCAGCTTCCTGGTAGTAAAAAGAAATCAATAAAGTTTTCATAAGTGAAAAGCTGTTCCAGAAAGACATTGTGTTCGGAGGATGTGTTCGGGGCTAACATGCAATCGGGTTGTGTCCGAGGGTAAATTTGTCATATCCGGGGGGAAATTGTGAATGTTCGAGGGGTTGTCCGGGAGTTGAAAATGTGCGGGGAACACCAGTGGCAGATATTTTTTTTATCAGTTTTTTTCTTCTTGCTCTCCAAAATAGATTACATAGATTTTTCTTACAAGAAAGGCGTATATATGCTATATATATGCTACGAGTATAAACTATTTTGAAAAATAATAATAAATTAAACAAATACGGAGAAGAAAGAAGGACTAGTTGTGCGACTACGGGCGACTGGATGCATAGTCCTTTTCCTTAATGGAGTATCCTTTCTCTTATAACATTTAAAAATTAATTCCAAAATGCTCTCTTACCCTTAAACTCGGCATCAGTTTGGTCGTTGAACTTTTTATCCACTTCTTATGTTCGAGAAGAACGTCCGGATTGTCGCTTTGGTGTGCTGTTCCACCAAGAACAACAAAGTTTTGACTGTAAGGAAAAAACAGTTTGACCACTCAAGCTTTCCGTAGTATAGTCTCTTAAACGAGTTTAGGGAACGAAGCATCGAGACAAAAATTGGTCTATTCTATTCAAGCGATTTTTAGAGACTTTCGCACTAAAGAAAAATGTGTTCTCAAGTTACTCTAGAGCTCTTTCTGTTATATATTGGAAGTTTATCGTGGCTTGGATCACGAGATTTAACGTTTGTCTTCGTTTCGAGAGATTCTTCTCCCATCCCATTCTCTTTCTGTTACCCAAAATTTGTCAAGCTGATGGCTGAAAATCGGAGAATCAATTGGAAGCTAGAAAAGTGAGACTTAGCTGACAGTGACAGGAGAATGTGTATGTTTTTAAATTCAAACTACTTTTGTATGGCTTATTGATGAAAATCCAGTTTTAGTAGTCTCTTATCCAAATACGGTAATCCATATTTCTCTTGGAAAAATGAAAACTCACTTTGGTAAGATGTAAGCTTGATGCTCTTTTTCTTGCCACATTACGAATTCACGAACCCATGGTGCTTTGACCTGTAATAAAACATACAGTATAAAAATTCAGCGAATCCAGAAAAAATCCCTACTCCCCGTTGCTGAGGAGGTTGACCATACCGAATTGGAGAGCCAAGGGGATTTCTCAACAAATTATATAGATTATAGAAGAGTCCAGGAGGTCAATGAAATTCGATAAAAGTCCACGAGGGAAGGTCGAAAAAAAGAGTTAAATCGTTGGAAATATCCAGGGGTTCAAAGTAAAAACGGTTGTACAGATTCTTTCATAATTTGCTTAAAAGTCGCGAAGTTTGTGCCCAGAAAAACACTAAATAGCATAAGTTTTTTTAGCTAAATAATTGAACAAACGAAGGAACGAGGGAACGAGCGAGCGAACAAAAAGAAATACAACCGAAGCGAACGGATAAAACCCAAAGCACATACTTTCATGATTTGCCCTCTGAGTGGATACATATTTTTATCGCCGACCAAATCACGTGACCCAAGACCTGTGCAATTGACGACGACATCGTATTTTGTGCCAAGCTGGAAAAAGATATGAAAAATAAAACATAATAATTTGGATGATTGTTATGAAACTTTATTTCATTCTTTGATTTTATTTTTTATGATATCAAATGAATTGCTCTGATACTTTTCGTAATGACGTATAACTCTCGGTAGACAAACATCACACAGCCCTGATGCGTAATAAAAGTTGTATGAAAAGATAACAGCGAGCCTTCCTAAATCACTTTCAGTACCTTTCGATGAGCTTTATATACTTCCGGACGGGTGTTTTGTATTTAAACGATTTTCTCCTGCCGAAAAAAACACCACCCGAGTAACCGGGGTCAGAGTGACACATATCATATTGGCCTGTTTCAGAAAGAGAATGTGCAGAGGTCTGGAGGATATGTCGTCCGGGAGTAACATCTCATGTCCAGGCGTAAATTTTTGTGTCCGGGTGTCAACGCTTGTCCGGCTGTGTCCGGAGGTCAAAAAAGCAAAATTGCCTGTGGTTTAATCATGGGGAAAAGGTTATCCACCCCCGTGCATATTTCCTTTCTAGAAAAGCACATTCATTCTATTTTTACATGATTACAAAAAATGTTCATACGTCTTTGATGGACTTGATGTCTCTTTGAACAAATTTTCCGCCCATCTTTTCTATCCTGAAAAAAAAAAATGTTACATGGTAATAATAGTTCTTTGAATCATACAAAACCGTAATATTTAATATTTAAGACTTCAAAGCCAATCTCAAAATCAAGGTTAAAACCAAAAAGAAATATTCTTAATACACTAATTCTCTTAATACACTGAATTTGACATCCCCAATCCCCAATCCAAAAGCAATAACTTACTCTCTCATATAGTATGGAATCAATTTCATCGTTTCAATGAAGACTGTAGTATAGCCAACACCTGACCTAAAATAAAACGAATCGAATCTATGTGACAAATTCCTATCTTCCACTTTGCACAATGATGATTTAGTAAAGAGAGCTTCAAACTACGGATCACAAAAACAGCCATACTGTTACGACACTAAGGGGCAAAGGTCTGCAAAATAGGCAACAACACCCCTCCCAAGCAGACTTAACGATACCTAAGTTCTAAGAACATTTTAAACTACATAAAAAAGTAGGGTTTGGTACATGCTACTTACTTGATTTCAGGAGGGAATCTTTTCAATTCTTCTGCTTTCAAAACATGGAAATTGTCTGGAATATCTGACCAAAATATATCCTAAAAAAATGATAGAAAAGGCTTGTGGTAGGTGATTGGATCAGTAGCAAACTTTGATATTTGAGCAGTGCTGTGGAAGGTTGATACTGGTGGTATAGTAGGTAACGGTGAAATCTTTCCAATTGGAAAGTGTTTTCCATCTTGCAAAAAGAAATGTCGGCATTTTTTTTTAATTCTAAAACTTTTTGTTGTGATGGTATGGAAAGAGTACCTTAATGGAAGAAAATTTCGCGGCATATCATTTCGCGGTTTAGACCTTGCAAATCAAATATTTCGCGGGATTTAATTTCGCGGTTGAGGGTATTTTTAGTCCAAAATATAGGCTAATTTGGTCTAAAAACGCCAATTTTAGGGGTAAAATTTCAAAATTCAAGATTTTATGTGTTTCGCGGAATTTATTTCGAAATTAAATTCCGCGAAAATTTCTTCCCTTAAGGTAAGTAGAAAGTCAATTAATTGTTACCTCTTTCTCTTGACGTGTATTGATTCTGAACCCGTAACATGTTGACAAGCCCAGAGCTGAAGAATCTGATTGGTTCTTTATCAAATCCATTACGTAATCATAAGTAGCTTTTGAATTTTTCCTATGGAAAGTTCAGTAAATTGACGTCAGTTTACTGAGCTTTCTAGACCTGTAGTTTCTGATCTGTATTCATTTTTTACATTTTTTTATTTTGATTAAAATATGACTAAATCATATTAATGTTGAATATGGACTTATAAACTGATGTTGAAGGAAGATTTCTAGTAAACAAGATGGGGAGAGGTCGATGTACAAGGAGATAAAAAGTACTGCTAGTCATCTTTCAAATGTTCTAAAGGAACCTTTGTTTGAGGCTTAGATGCAGAATCCAGCTGCATAATACAAGACCAAAATGTATCTTAAAGAAGTTCTCTCCAAATATAAACTACAATCTCTGCACTCTGAAAGAGGCAGTGTAGAACAACACTTAAAAGATTCTTTGAAGACGGCGTTCCGCGCCTGCTATTCACTCACCAAACAATTTTTTCAGGAGTTCCAGAGAAATAAGGTCCCCAGAAACCAGCGGCTCCATCGCTGGTCGTGTTCGGTGAAAAGTTCTTTGATATGATGGTCACTTCGAAATCTGGTCGTTGTTTTAACAGCCGAAAGGCGGTCGATGTGGAGATAATTCCAGCACCAAGAAATGCAATCTGAACAACCATCTTTCTTTTTGGTTTGGTTTGGTGAAAATATTTTTGAAATCTAAGAGAAATCCTTTGAAAAAGAATATGTGTCTTATAAAGTTGACTAGAAATAAGAATGAAAATCATATTTACGGCTAAAATAAATGGTTCTTTATTAATTGATAAGAAAGAGTGCTATTGAATATTGATAGAAAATGAATATTTCATTCCACATTATATAGCTCTTATACCATGTTACTCACACGTGATGATACTTACTATATAACAGACACACATTTCGATAGAGATGGCTTTATGTTTGTCAGTAGACATGAATACCAATGTAAACAGAATCGAATAAAGGAACACTTCCAGGAAAAACTGACAACAAACATGCATAGTTATCTTTTGCACACGACAAATAGATAACCAAAACAGCATTGTTTATATAGGAACGATTTACCTTTTAGAAAAGAGTTTTGTTGCAACTTTTAGAAGTCTCAAGCAATAAAAAAAGTCATATTACTATTATGCAAGCCAAAACTTTCATACGTTGAAGTAGAATAGACAGTGCGAGCATGCAAAAGCAAGCCAAAATAAGATTTCCGTATGTCTTTAATAGCCGTAAAAGAGTAAGTTTTTCATGCACCGTCTCAAATTTCACAATTTCACATTTATGTTTTCTTTCATAACGCGAATTGAGCCACTGCATTATCACAAAAACTAACACATACTTGACATTTTTTAATAAAAAAAAAGACAATTCTCTGTCAAGTTCATCTTGCAAACCAAAAACCAAACTGATTAAAATTCAAGTAATTTAGTAATTCTTACTGAAATATGTCCTATTTATTCCGAAATTTTGAAACTATCATTTACATTTTAATAATCATTAAGTATCCTTGTTATAATAATTGGACAATTTATAAATCGGAAAAAAATATATTGGAGAAATTAGAAATGTTTTGCGCTTAACAGAAACTTAACAAATAATATAGTTTAAAACGTGTTGACGTGCACTATTTAGTCAAACACCAGTTTAGTCTGAATGCCCTGGGTAACTAAGGACGTAATTTGACAGGTGGTCGACTGACAGGTGTGTATCTGTTTTTTGTTGCCAAATTTCAGCCTTTAAAACCACCATTTGAAGTATTGATACATTAATAGGAGAAAATTAGTTTTTATCATAAAGTAATAAATTTATCGAACGTATAAAAAAATAAACGAAAAAAATCAATTAAAAATTTTCTTTTCAAAATCTAGCATTTAAAAATCGAGCCACTATCCAGTTTTCCAGCTCTAATTTATGAGCTAACAGAAACAGTCGAAAAATCCGAAGTTTACCCTCTATGTTTGCAAAAAATCCGGACCTCTATTTTGGGTATTTCCGTTAGGAGAAATGACGAATACTGCTAACTTATGCATATCATGAATGGCTAATAACTTGCAAAACAAAAGGAGTATCAAATCTATATATATCCTGTTGCAGATATTCTTGGTTAAAAAAGTGAGTGAAGAATCTGTTTGCCCCTTGATAAGAATGTCAAAGAGCCCCTCCCCCCCCCCCCCTCCCCGTTTTAGAAAAAGGGGATTTAAAGGTTTCTTCGTGTTCAGACGCGAGGAACTTATAAAAAACTTCGAACCCCCAATTACACCCCTACCAAAAAAAATTACCCAACTTTAGAGTTTGCTTTGGACGATCAGATCGGACTTTGAGCCTGCATCAACGGGATCCAATAACTCACGCCACCAGGGAGGTCTTTCTTGAGATTGTGGCGTTACCATGGCGTCGTGTAAGTTTTCCAAAGGCTGTTCGAAATAGAAAAAAAAATTCAAAGATAATTTTTTAGCAAATATGCACCTACATTGCTTTGGCACCGTAATTCTTTAAATCCCTTCAACTGGTAATATGGATTTTTCAAAAAAATTCAATTTTTGATCGTTCTCCAGCAAACAACATTTTTATCATTTTCAATTTTTATAACTATCACCTTCACACAAGTTTTAGTGGTTTTGAGACCCATCGACCATTGGGATTTGGGAGGACTAAGGTAGGGGGTGTTCGAATAAGTTATGGAAATGTTTTTTTTATTCCTAAAATATCATTGCACTGATTGCACAACATTACTAACAAGAACTAACGAACCTTCAGATTGCTATGACCTATGGGTGAATTCAATACCCAATCAGGCGGCGCTAACGCATCCACCAATGGCAACACATCTTTTTTCAACTGAAATTAAATGGTAAAATAATTATCATAATTTCGTATAAGAATCTTTTTTTTTTGTATACAACAATTTGAGATCACTCAAACGAGTTTGGAAAACGAAGAATCGAGACAAAAAATTGGTCCTCTTTTATTCAAGTGATTTTAAGAGACTTTTGTACTAAAGAACGACGTGGTCTCAAATTGAAAGACGATTCATATGATAGAAAACAAACAAGGTTTAAAAGGGTAGTGACTTTAATAATGGAATCTCTGGTCCTTAGGAAAAGAAAGTTGCAAATTTGTTACCATAAATCGCGAAAATAAATTCCAGACTCCAAGAAACATAAAAACGGCAATTTATAAAAACAAACCATAAGTAATTTTATCCAAGAAGGTCATTAACAAAATGTATGAGAAAACTTACACGAAGACAGTATTCCAGAATAGCTTCTTTGATTGCGATACCAGCCTTGTCACCAGTGAAGAAACCACCTGTGAAATAAAAAGTGTCATTTGGTTGTCGGGCTTTTCCAGAAAATATCCGTAGCCCCACTGTTGAGGAAATAGGATATCCAGGGGAGTTTGAAATTTTCAATACCTAGAATATCCAGGGGGTAAGAATTTAAAGACCAAGGATCTTCAATGGGGCTTCGAAATCTTCAGCACGGATATCCAAGGGGGCTGGTGTTAAGAAAAATCGACATCCTGAAAGGGAGAGAGGAGAGTATGGATTTCTTTCTGGAAAAGCTTGTTTTCACTTACACAATAATTTCTACACTTTAAAACTATATTAGCTACTTTTATCTTGAACAAGTAACAAAAACGCTGTTCATTCCGATAAACAGAAGGGGGACGATGACATTTGGTTGTTTTCAATTACAAAGGTTTTCTTAGCTACAGCATACTTTCATCTTGAACATTCTCATAAAGCGCATTCTTATAAAAAAAAACGCGTGTACCAAGGAAGTAACAAAAATGTGTATCTTCCGATAAACAGAGGGGAAAGTTTTAACATGAAGCTTGTATATAAATGACCAACCGTCCAAAAAATGCTCATGGACGTTGTCATTCAAGAAATCAAAAGTTCCACTCTTTCACTCACATTGTGTCTTTGATGATCTTAATCCCCCTAAAAATCTTTAGCTCTCCCTGTCTCCCTCAGAATTAGGTGACAAAACTCCCCCTGGATAAAATAAGTAAAATCATCCCATTTGAATTTACCCTCCCCCATAGATCTTCCAACCCCTCCACCATTGTCAGTCTCCCTCCCCCAAATAATTGAGACACCCTGGACGCACATACCTTGATAAAAGGTTCCAAGATTCTTTTCTATAATCCACAAGCCATACAACATGTACATGTTACGCAAAGCTTCCGCAAACTCCGCTGGACAATCCAATGAAAAGGCTTTGTCATTCCCGAACCTCTCCATAGCGTAATTCTAAAAGAAAGAAATTTCAAAAAAATAATGGTAATATTTGAAAGATCTGAAGAGAAGTTAAAATTGTATGGAAAATGGTCATTATAAATTTCACATCAAGCATGCATTTTGAAATTACATTAACAAATTATTTAACTTTGAAATGCTTTATTCTCAGGACCTCCATACTATATAACACTTGTAACAAAGTACTGCAAAAGAAAGATTAAATTACCTGGATATATGCGATGGCGAGTGAACGACAGAAAAACACTTGAGAATTGTTCTTGGCAGTGAATGCGTCCTAAAAGAGAGATATATAAATCGAACAATATAGTAATTTGATTTTTTTTCGCCATGACTACTTTTTTAAGATTCGCATTAACCATTTTAAGGAAAGTAATTGGAAACGGAAATAATCATGACCTCATAACAACAGAAATTTCGAAGTGGAATTTTACCAAAATTCATAACCAGCAACAATTCCATGTTCAACACTACCAGCACTACATGGACATAAGGAACCTAGAAACCCTCCTATATGAGAGGTTTTAAACATTGATTTTTCATTAAGGTAATATTCCCCCCAAAAAAGCGTTGTCTTACAGGATCAACTGCATGTCTTTCGATCAAACGTTTATTGCTGTTTTTCAAAAAGTAAACAACAAGCCATTGCAACGCACCCTCGATGTCTAAAGAGAAAGAAAACGCAAAACTATTACAGTTTTCCAATTATAGGAGTTTGATTAAGTTTGGACGAGACAAAAAAATTCGAATTGTATGAGTTTTCGAATTATATACGAGTTCGAATTACTTGTCTCAAAAGTAAATTCGTAATAAGAGCGAATTGATTCAATCCAGGAAGCGAATTTCAGCGAATTAATTCGTTTCATAGAAAGAATGGGAGCAAACTAATTCGCTTATTTTTTTAGAGAAGGTCCCTAAAACTGTATATTCTTAACAGACCATGCATGCTAAACCTCTACAAGTTTGAGATCGTTTCTGCTATTACAAAATTTGTATTTTAATGTGTTATTCGGTTTCTTTAAAGGATAGTTCTTTTCTAGAAAAGTATTCACTTGGAAACAAAAGAGATAAAGTCACTACTAATATTACGACCATCTAATAACATATTTGGCTATTACCACACTTTGCCCTAAAGGAATGCATGGAAGGGAATAATATATGATCTGAAACAGTCTGAAAAGATTAGTCAAAATGTTTTTGCTGAACCACTGAGGCTTACAGCACAGCGTCCTATGAGTGGAGTGGAGGATCTGCTCGGAGATAATGCCACTACTGACTGTACCATAGAGTGTTTACTAATCTACTAACAGATCAGACTTTCCCTAGCCCCACACCTAGCCCTAAAGGAACGCAGGGAAGGAAATATAATGATCCGAAACAGTCTGAAGATTTGTCAAAATGTTTTACCACTGAGGCTTACAGCGCAGCGTCTCATGAGTGGAGTGGAGGATCTGCTCGGAAGCAATCTAACAGATCAGTATTTCCCTAGCCCCAAACTTTTCCCTAAAGGAATGCAGCGAAAGGTTGGTCGGAAAGTTTTTGCTGAGTGGAGTGGAGTGAAGGATCAGCTCGGGGAGATGAAGTGTTCACTGACACTTAATGATAACCACAATGTCTTTGAGAGAATGATAGATTTACCTTGTTTTGTTATGTTCGTTGGTGATTGGATATTTCCTTTCGATTGAGAGATTGCTTCCAAGTTACTCAGGAAATTCAAGCTACCCAGAGGTGATGAAACAGACTTTCCTAGAAGAAAAACATTTAAAAGTAAGAAAGGTAAGGCTTGTTGTGAGTAATGAGAAACTATTCCTTTAAAAGCTAGTAAAACGAAATTGAATGAAAAATAAATCTAAATACTATCATCAACCCGCCATCAATTCTTTTTCATAAGGATTGCCCATCTTCAGTTTAACTCGTTCGTCGAGTTGACCGGGTTTGAGCAAGGCCACTTCTTGAATTTTTTTTTACCGAGAAGAGCTGAACGATCATTTTATTCACATATAATTCATCTTCCAATTTAAGACCTCGTCGTTCTTTAGTACCAAAGTATCTAAAAATTGCTTGGATAAAAGAGACTACTTTTTGTCTTGATGCTTCGTTCTTCAAACTCGTTTTTGAGACTTTACTACAGAAAACTTGAGTGGTTTCAAATTGGCAGGACCACAACCTCTTCTTCATGTCGTCGAGTTATGATGATTGCTGACAGCAAATTAATGAGGAATTGGAATATTTTGAGTGAGTGTCATACACTGAAAGGTATATAGCTTTAAGAATTGTTTTCACGGAGGACCACAAATTTTTGTGAAAGAATGACAAACCTTTTTCAATGTCTTTGTACGCAGACAAAAGATAATTGGATGTTTGCATCAAAATACAATTGTTGTCGCCTTCGTATGTGCAGTTAGGATCGTTTGTGTTGCGTAAATCTCCGATACGATTGACTGGAAATAAAAAATGAAACAAAATAATTAGACCGGAAAGCTTTCAATTATTGTCTCTTACATTTGAATTTCAAGTAACTTAATGGCAAAATTATGGATAAAAAAAAACAAAAGCAAGATTGTGTAGGTAATCATGGTTCAGTTACCAGTATAAACCATTACAGTTTTCAAGTCAAAGCAAGGATTTCTTTTGTCACTTTGGCTGCAATACACTTAAAAAGTTATTCCAGTTTTCACTTTAAAATTTGGTTTGCAATAGTAATAAGGTAATGTTTTATTCAAAAGCTGTTTCATATGTTCCCTTGAATGAAGAAAAACATACCAGCTAAGTAACCATGTCCTCCGCAAGCTTCTCTGGCTTCTTGTATTCCATCGCGAGCTAACCATGATGCTACAGGTTTACTTGCACATGAAAGTCCATGCACTTCACGCCCTTCAGCTGCCTATAGGAGGGAGGAGAAGGGAAGTAGGAATTAACCAAAGTGAGTGTCTAGTAAAAAAGAGCAACCTTCTCATAATTAAGAAAGATGTATTCAGAAAAGACAATGGAGTAATTATTTTAGTTGAAGCTGGGTGATGTTTAGGTTAAATGCTTGAAAATATTATAAGGATTAACTGTTTCGTTACATTTTGATCATGGAAAAGAAAACTACTGCTGTTAGAAGATTTGGCTTTTCCAGGAAAAATATGTACCACCCCCTGTCAGGACGTCGATCTTTCTTGGTACAAACCCCCTTGGATATTCGTGCTGCAAAGTTTTGAACCCCTAGATATCCTAGGATATTGAAAATTTCAACTCCCCCTGGATATCCTATATCTTCAACAGTGGGGGTACATATTTTTTCCTGGGAACGCCCAACGCCCAACGCCCATTAAACTACGATATCTTGCTTCTTTCAACGTGTAGGACTGTTTATAACATATTAAACTTACTGCTTCCGCTGGGGGTAATTGAGCACCCGTATATCTTCGAACGGTGATCTCAAAGAACCTGGTATTGAACCACACTGCAAATGAATGCCAAATATATGATCCAGCTAAGTAAGGAATCAGGCGCCATTGCTGAAACAGGAAAGGGAGTAAACATTTAATTCGATCGTTATAAACATTGGAATGGTCTTATCAGCTTATCTTTTTCGTTTCTTTGCATCTACATCTTTCACTTTAAACCACAATGGGAAAAAGTTCTGCAATTGGCAATCAAAGCTATTATCTTTCCCTCCTTAAATGTGTCACACCTCTACCTGATGAAAGAATGATTTAGATAAGTCACAAGAACCTATATCTAAAAATTGTACCTTTCCCAATTTAAATAATATTTTGGCTTTTGAGTTGCCCATAATATCACAGCTTTTGAAATAACAAGACATTATTTTCTCAAACCTGCATTTGATAATCGATGACAGGAATTTCAGGTCCACCTTCAACTGGACCAAATTGTTTACGACAAACGGAATATCTATAAAAACAAGGAACAAAATTGACAAGCTGTCACAGTTTTTTACCTCACCCTAATAAACAAATTTTCGATACTACCAGACTCATTTTCTCAAAACATTATAATGGAAGGGTGGGCTTCTCTGCTAATAATTGCGAAGTTTGTTGTTTTACAACCCTTCTATAGACAGAATAGGTGGGGCATATTTTGTTGTTAAATTCGAAAGCTTTCTTTGCATCATTAGTATCGCAAATATTATTAATGTATCATAAAGATTATACCTCAAAGCAATGGTAACAGCCATGATCAGATTACAAGTAGCTAAACCAGTGATTCCGACACGCCCACCAGAGAGTGTGCCAAGGACTGCACCAAATCGTTCATTCTTTGTTTTGAAGGGTGACACATATTTCCCTTCAGGCGTAACATCACCTTGCTTGTTCATCAAATTGGTTCGAGGGATGCGAACCTTGTTCAGTTTCAAATACCTGTTAAAAGATAGTTAGCTTTAGAATAGAAGGATTCATATTCATGGTCCGATTTCCTTCACATTCCAAAGAAAAAAGTGCTTAAAGCACGTATTGCGTAGTTGATGCTTTCAAAGTTAGAAATGGAGAGATAACTTATGATAACTTCTCCCTTTTAAAGTAACAATCATTAAAATCATTAAAATTGGAACCAAATTATAACGAGATTTAAATCACCTTAATATAGCTTATAAAGTATTTTATCTTTTTTTTGTTGATTTATTGGTCAGCCTCAGCTGAGCATTCATTTCGCTATTATTTCGGGGAAGAAGAAGGGGGGTTAGAAATCAAAACATGTTTCCCCGATTTCTAAAGTTTTCATTCGATCGGGTTAAATTTGGTTTCCCGATCTGGGTCTTTGCTCTAGAGCTTTTTTGGGGCAACGTCCCGGTTGGGATAC
>JAUJPO010060458.1:0-27852 GCA_032270745.1 Tiaropsis multicirrata | reverse complement strand
TTCAAAATCAATGATCTTCGAGCCGCCATGACAGTTGTCCTTTGCGGACAATGCTGGAACATCAATTGTTTTCCGAATCAATAGATAAACAATGCCTTGCTCTCCACCGTTTAATAAGATGTTTATCCAGAGTTCTATTATACATCCTTGCTGACACAGACTTTCATTTGGGCACCAGCAAGGTAATTTGCAGAAATTTACAGGGCATAATTTAAAATGGGCCAAAATTTTACAGATCAATGGGTCTTTACCGTCTATTGCTTTTTTATGGACAACCTGTTCCAATGACCAGAGAGAGAACTTCAAAATCCTTTTCTATCAAACTTGAAAAAAATTACAGCAATTCAGAGGAATAATCAATATGTCAAATGTACAACTTTTCAACAAATTTTTAGGGCTCAGTTTTTCTAATTAGTAATTTCTAAAATTAAAAAGGCTATAGCTAAATTTTATTAACCCTTTTAGAAAGTACCTCCAGAATTTAGCTAGAAACACAGGCACTAGAAAAAAAGCAATATTAAAACTCATTATAGAGCTTGTTGACTACAAACTTATGAGAAAAAAACCTGGCTGAAGCCAACCCCTTGAGTTGAATTTTAACCGTTGGTAGGAATAATTTTGTATTTATTTAGAAAAGAAACAGTTTTCAAAACAAGCATAGCGTTGTAGTTTTATAGTCAACTTTATGAATAGGGCTTACAGATTGTTTTATTCTTTCATTGAGATGTTGATGAAGAGGGATTTCGTCATTTATGACGCTCCTCCACTTATTTTGTTGTTAATTTGTCATGTCATAAAGTTTAGCAGGGATTTTTGATGAGTTTAGACATTTGATAAGCTTATGGTAGTTTTGTTTTATTTTTTAAAACACTCTATTGTGGGCTTATGTAAAGAGTTTTTTTTGACAAAATTTATTCTTAAAAAAACTCTTTTGTTTAGCGTCTAAACAGTTAAAGGATCTACTCATGAAGTTATTTGATCTTTATTCTATCCTTTTTGTGCAATAGTTGGGCAGGCTAGCAACAGACTTGTTGTTTTTAGCGAGTCTAGTTCACTCTATATCACTGAAATAAAAAAAGAGTTTTACAGAAATTTATTAAAAACAACACAAGTATGGATCTCAAAGAATACATCTCAATGAATAACAAGCAAAGTAGACAACATTTTCAAAAGATGATGGCATAGAAGCTAATAAATCTCTTTTTTGTGGAGATCTTGTGATGTTTCTGTGAATCATATTTTGTATGACTTTTGTCCTCAATTACTTGATCATAAAATCTCTCTACTTCGTATTTATTTTCTTCTTTTAAACAACAGATACTCAGCTCAGAGAGGAATTCGTATTAAGTAATTTGATGTTTCCGTGGTGTCATTAAACTTAGTGATGCTTTTATTCTTTCCTATTATTGTAATGTTTTGTTTTCTCGATGCTCCCTCATTTTTTGTGTCTAAGTTTTGTTGTCAGTAATGCGTGGAAGAAGTTTTTTTTTGGCATATTTCGTAATTTTGTATTAAACATTATGAGAAATATTTATGAATTTTGTCTTTTAAAAATAGGATTTGTTTACTTTTTTTGGCATTCCACATTTTGAATAGTTTATCTTTTTGAGATTATTTTTTGATATAGTTTGCTACTTGTGTAATATATATCATCTTTGGCATCATACAATAATTGATGTTTCTCTCAAGACAATTGAAATCGCTTTACAACGTTTTCTTTCTTTTTTTTAGTATAAAAAACATTACATGTTGGTTTTACAGCATAAAACATTGATGATACATACAATATAAAAAAGATACACTACACTGGAGCAGAATTTGTCTTGATGAAAGGCTTGTACATGACAAAGTAAAGAATATTGGCTACAATTTATACTAGATTGGCTTTTTCGTCGCTAATTACCCTGTGTATTCATTCAAACATTGAGAAAAAGAAACAAATTGGAGACCAACGTGTAATTACACCACACTAACATATTATCATAACTGTGCATCTATATATCAATTTCGATAATGTCGATTTTTTTATGATGGTAAACGTGATGGTATATGTTAAGAGCAATTGATTTTTATTTGCAGATTTTGTGTTGTGTGGCTCGAAAGAGATTTTGACACAGTGATACCTACTATTTGGTAAAGTTCATGAGAGTTTCAACTTGGCTTTTGTTTATTGACAATGTCTTCAGCGGCTGAAAACGCTGAAAACTTAATCCGTAAAACTGAAAAATATGACCAGTTTTATGATGTGGAGCATGAATTAGGAAGGTAAGGTTCATTGTTTTTTTATTTCTGTATTAATATTTCGAACCCCTCCATGTGCGTCTTGTAATGATAAACTGTAATATATTTGCTTTCCTATTATCTTTTCCAGTCTGACTTTCATTTGATTACAATATCGAATATAACATTTTTCGTACTGCCTTGTCATGACTTTTTTTGTGTAATGTAGTGCTCTTTATAGTAATATTATATTAAAATGTTCGGGTTTCTAATGAAACTTGGGTTCAAAATATTACGATCATCACTGTGTGAAGACAATTTGGCAAAACGTTTTTAACTCTATCTAATTAATACATTTTGATGGTTTGAAGTATTTTGTTTTTTCAATCATCTTTCCGTATTAAATGGGTTGCTTTATTTAGTGGCAATAATATGAATGCCAATGTTTTATTAGAGAATAAACTTTGTTTATATCCGAACCATCTCTTTCCTTTTAAAGGAAGGATCGTTAAGGGTTTGATCTACTTCCCGTTCCAATCTGTTCATTCGTTTTTTTATAATAAAACATGACTGCATAGAAATGTTTGACCTATTTCGTGCCAACCTATTAATGTGTAGTAACTCATTCTCTTTAAACGGATCTTTTTCTCTAAAACTAAGAACTAGAACTGTATAATATCCACTAACGTAACAATTTTAATCTAAATAATAACATCTGGGATAATCAAATTGCTTGTTTAGGCTTGCTTTATAACAATATCGGTAATAAAATACTCCAGTGTAAAGAGTGTTCTACTACCATGAGATCTCTAGAAAATACATATTGTAAGGCAAGGCTAAGTTTACTTTGCTGAAACTGTTGCTTCTATTTCTAAATAAAGCTTCGAGATATAGATAATTTGTCTACTGATTGTGATGTTCGTCTTCCATCAGTTTCGGAGCTAAGATGTATTGAATTCATATGCCTTGCATCTCCTATGTTTTATATTCAAATCTTTTTAGAGGTCGATTTGCTGTGGTGAAGAAATGTGTCTGCAAGAAGACTGGAAAAGCATATGCTGCAAAGATCATAAAAAAGTCACGCACCAACAGCCATGGTCGGAGTGGTCGTGAACAATTGCTTTTAGAGATTGATATTTTATATACGTCCACTCATCCTAAAATGGTTCGATTGTTCGACGTGTTCGAAACGAGGACGGAAATGCAGATCATTTTAGAACTGTAAGTTTTTATTTTTCATTTCTGTTGCAAAATATTATTGAAAGCATTCAAATAGTTGCCATCATCTAGCTGGAAGAGTTTGTTTTGAAGTAGTACAGTAGAGGCAGTCGAAACAATGCTCCTACTTGGAGCCCTCACTACTAATATTCTTACATGGGTTACGCTGAAATCTTGCTTTTTTTGTGGTATTGAGTTTGGCGGTCCTTGGTTAGACTGACAGAAAAGTATATAGAATCCTACAACCTCTGTCATAATATTGTAGACTTTTTTAAATAGCAGAAATCACCAAAACACTGTATAATTGCCCTCTTAACCCCACTCAATGCTTTTGAAAGTTGTCTGTTGACATATGGTAACAATAGCTGATCTTATTTACATCAATCTTGAAGCAAGGAGCATATTATTTTCTAAAAGTCTAGAGAGCTTTTAACCGAGATTGTACTTAGATAAAGACGATCTTTGTAGTAATGTTGTTCAATGTCAGCATCTCTTAACCTTAAATACTCGCATACAGTTTACTTTGACATCCGTGATCTCTCTCCTCGTGTATTTGTTGTCCGTTGTCGTTTGTTGCCTTTCATTTTGTTACTATGGGTTTGCATTAAGCGACTGCTTCCGTTTCTAAATACCAGAGAAAATGGGATTTTCAAAAGATCGACCACCACCTCATAGTATTGACGAACAACAAAACATTTTGAATTATATATAAAAGACAGACTTTGTTTTCCCTGAGAGTATCGTATAGTATATTTTACTACCATCCTGGGTGAGGTAGATTCTTATTTTCTCTTATAATGTATGTATGTTCCCACCCTATTTACGAAGCTTTAATTTGGAGAATTTGTTCTCGATAAAGCACTTCTTAAAATTTCACTTTTCCTTGAAATGTCGAGTAAAATTTCCCTGCAAATCGATCAATATGGTTTTAGACTGCACAATATAAATTTGCTATCTTTTTTTTATATAAACCGCCGTTTAATTTAATGGGTTTGTTAAAAATAGCAATATGCAATATGTAATATTATTAACATAACTTTTGACAGTAAATCGAATTCAATTCCATCCACTGAATGTTTTTTTGCATAATTCATTTAATTTAATTTCATAAATAAACACTTTTTGATAAAAAATTTTTTCGTTTGTTGCCACACAATTTTAATTAGATCTTGGCGTGGTTTTGTGTCCTGTTGTATTTTAATAAATTGCTAAATTTCCTTGATGGAATAAAAAAAAACGATGTTGCTAACTTGGTGTATGCCGCCGTCAATGTAGTTGGCGCCCCTCCCTTTCTGTTGATTGATCCAGTCGCTTATTACGCTTCTTACCCCTCCCTTCTCAGTACTGCTTTCTGTACATGAAAATTTGCATGATTCTGTCATCGATTCTGTACAAAACGTTCCAACAACTATGCACTGCTATGAGTATAGTATAGTATAGTTGTTATGGCTTTTTCACGGCACGGTATAAAGTCTGCCTTTTTTTCTTATGAACACCCTGATTTGCTCACAGTTAACGATGATTTTGTTTTCGGCGCTCCTTCAAATTTGCAGCACTCTCAGTTTGGATTTAGCCAGTATTAACTTTATTAAGCCTAAAACCATTTCTCATTTCGCAAATTTGACCTTTTTTGAGTATTTTCCTCCTCAGTTGCATGGCCATTATAAAATATAAGCCTGCCATTCCACCCAGATTATGGCATTTCAACTTTCTCTACTATTTACTTTTGTCGAGTATTGAGGTTCTCGATAATTCTTATCCAAATAAATAAAGCTTCTTACACCCACTCTCGGATGATGATATGTGTCAACAAAATCTCGTATCGCAACGAGTGAAGTAAGAAAACACCCGTTTTCTTTTTAAAAAGCAAGAAAATCCATGACTTTTAATGTTGATAATTTTTCGATCGTTCGTTTTTTTTTTGCGACGAGGAGGCAGAGTTTTAAGAAATGTTCCCTGACCTTCCATCTAATCTTTTTTCTTTGAAAAAATGTTGACCAGTCAAGCAAAACGATTTTGGGTTTTTCCATGTCCCATGGGAAAAATTATAATGGCAATTGCAATGTTTTAGCAAGATTTTCGGTAGAAAGGCTTATAAATAAGAGACGATTATCATTCGAGAACTAATTTTTGTCTTGTAATCCAGGATTGGACGTTTGCCGTCCTTACTTAACTCAACATGAACGGTTTCACAGACGAACAAGCCGACATTTTACTTGCTATATCTTACAACTTTACATAATCAATGCACCCACCATGTGTTTTAAAAGAAGACTTCCTATTCAGAACCCGTGAACTGTTTTCAAAAGTGTTGTAAAACCCTGTTATTAACTGGTTAGGTCAATACGAGTCAAATGCGCTCTTTTGATTGGTTCTCAAGCGGTCAATATAATACGGTAAAGACCACTTCAAGGAAATGGCTACACTCACAAATGTTTTCGATGATAGAAATTGTGTCATTGAAATATTTCGTAAGTTTGAACACAGTTTCAAGAATTAGCGTTGCAATGACTTCTTCTATAGGGTTGACGTCAAAATGAATCGGGGGCATGCAAAACATCAAAAAGAAATAGCGAAAAATCAGGGAAGAATGTCACTTTCTCGTAATCGAAAGCATCAACAGAGGCTCACCAGTAAATAAACACAATAATAACTGTTTTGTCGGTCAATACGAAAAATATTGACCTTATCCTACGTACTTTGGCGGCGGTCAATATATTCCTGTTTTGACCTCCAAACCAGTTATTATTGTATAATTAATAACCGAGTTGTTCCAGTTTATTATGCTCACGAGGTGGCTTGCTTTTTCATGGGTATTTTATATAGTGTCCCGTTTTGATTATGATCAATTTTGTTGCGGAGATAATTTTTGATACCATGAACATGAATGATCAATTACTTTCTTCATTTCATGCTAGGCTAGGTCAAATTTTAGGATTGCAATTTACGCCTAGACGTTTTTCATTTCACGTTTTCTTATAAGAACATAGCATATAAGAACATAAGGCTTTGAGGTCAAAAAATTAAGAACATGTTAAGAACATTTGGAGTAAGTAGAAAATCCGACTAAAAAGCTTAAAAGTTTAACCTTAAAGTGCAGAACATTTTCTGAGAGTGCAGAATTCTAACGTTCATTACTTTAAACTTCAACAAATATATTTTTTTAAGCAACAAAAAATTCATTTCAGGCCAGGAAGATGATTTGAAATGTTAGTCAAGTGCAATTTATTTTGAAGTTTTTTAAGAAAATTTTGTCCCTTAGTAGCACCTTTTTAGGCTTTTTTGGCATTCAAAACCCATGATTATATAATTGGACGGAATTTGGAAGGGTGCTTAGATGTAACAATGTTGTATTTTTCTTATTCTTTCGCGGCAATGCGGATGGATTCTAAGAAATATTACATATTGAAAGTCCATTTATTCATATGTCGATGTCCTAAAACTGAGCACATCGATAATTGGGACGGCATTTCGCATCCTATGGTGTTTGTCCGTTTTTGCTGAAACTAATAAAAGTAGACATAATACCCATTTCATTGTAATTTATAATACGAAAGATTGCACTGGTATTTAAACGATATTATCGACTTGCTTATTTATTAGAGATTATGTTTTTGTAGTTAGAGATCTTTGTGAAAAGGGATTAACGGTATGTAATTTTCTTCTGTTGAATTGAATTTTTGATTAAACCCGACTTTTTAATTACCTCCATTGATAATACATTCGAATGTCTTGCATACCTCTCTTCCTTGTTCTTTTGTGTTGTATTAATAGAGGATCTTTTATCTGAGTTTTGCCAGTTTCCTGACTTTCGTACTCTCCCGCAAAATGCTTTGGTCTCATGAGACTCGAGAACGCAATATGCATATTATATAACTGAATATCACCAGCCGCCATTACCAAAGCTCACAGCTTTAAATAAATTTTCAAAAGATGAAAACGGAGCGGTCTCGCTAGCCGTGTATTAAGACAGAAAATTCTGGCCTTATAAACCCGTTGATATTCGAGATACTGTAGGTTCTTCAGCATCAAGTTCCAGAAACATTCCTTGATTTGAAATGCATGTGAACGCTCCAACTAGGAAATTTACATCATATGAGGACCAGAGATAATTATGATACATACCTAGTTGAATTATCAAAATCTCTATACAATGGCCAAAAGCCTGTGCAGGTCGAAGACTGATGAACAAGTTGTGCGTTTTCTTTTAACTTATATTGGGTCGCCTTTTTTCCATTTTGACTTCGTATCTTCTTTATGGTTATTTAAGATCAGTGATTTAGTTTATTGATGGATCTTTTATAAGTGTCTTAGACAGGTTAACTCAGCCGGTAGAGCACTCATCTCACAATGGAAAGGTCTTCGTCCAAAAAAAACAGGTAAACTGGATTTTGCGGTAAGGCACTGGGGGCCGACAGCAGATTTGGCGCTCCGCCTCAGCTTAAATCCACGCAGTTGTCTAACGCTAGCGAAAGAGGCAAAGAATCCTCCGTTGTACGTCTCACTACAGAACGTCGACCTGATTTTTCCTTTTTTTTCTGTCCACAGTGCTGAAGGAGGTGATTTACACAGACATTGTATCGAAGCGGATGTTATGCGTACTGAAAAAGAAATTTGTTATCTCATACGTCAAATATGCGAAGCAGTGCGTTACCTACACGATCAGAAAATTGTACATCTCGATCTGAAAGTAAGTAATATTGTTATCAATCTTACTTCAAACTGAGAAAAAAATGTTATCAAGGCCAACCCTAAAAAAAGTTCCGTTTCCGCGTTACCGGCCGGGTGAGAATTTATTTTTAGGTCACCCGGCTGCAAAAAATAATGAACTTTAGAATGGGTGTGTAAATTTCTGAAATTTTGAAAAAGCAAACAAACAAACATCTTTAACAAAAAAGATTTAGTTTTTGGATTGAAACACACAATCACATGCTAGAAAAAATGCTAGAAATTTTTTTTTTCCGGCCTCCCGCATGATATTTTTTCGTCACCCGGTAGCGGAAACGGAGAATTTTTTTAGGGTTGGCCCAATATCACTATTTTTTGCTGCTGTCTCAGCATGTAGCGAGTTACCACCGAATGAACATGTGTCAACGTTTCATAGGTTTTACTTTAGCAATGTGTAATGTTAAACCTCTTGCTAAAGGGTAATTTTTCCTCCTGGAATCTGTTGTTTTTTCAAATACAACAAACAAACAAACAAACAAACATGCCACCTTGTTTGTGTCGTGCATACGTGCGTGGGTGGTTCGGAAATGAACGGCACGCGACAACGTCTAATTAAGGAATCGCGTGTCTTTTGAAGCGGGTTCCGTAGCCGATCGATTGTTATCAAGTCACTTAAACCACACATAGCTTGTCTTGGATTATCAGATTTCTACATTTTGTCTTATGTTTTCTACATTCTACAGCCGGACAATATTTTGTTGGCCAACAAAAGCGAAATCTTTCCTGAGATTCGACTAATTGACTTTGGTTTATCGCGTCGTCTGGACGGACCGTACAGTCAGTTCGATATCGTCGGAACACCGGAATATGTCGGTAAGAAGACCTTCTTTTACTAGAAACTGGAGTCGTTTATGATGTCATTTTATTCCTAATGACAAAATTTATCAATGGGGGTAATTTGTGTAACTATGCCTATATCCTTGTAACACCTCGACTAACTTACTTTACAATTCCAGTTGTCTAGATGCTAGACAAGTCTTTTACCACTTCACTTCTTTTACCAATATTACTGTCAACTAAACGTTGAGTTTTAGGAAAAGCAATTGCATTCAACGAATTTCTTTTGAGTCTAATTCACGAACCCCTCACGCGAAATGGTGTACACTAAAGGTCATAAGGTTGTAGACTTTTTTAGAATAGCAGAAAATCACCAAAAATGCAGCCCTCTTAACACTCAATTCTTTTGAAAGTGGTAACATCATTAATTGCTTCAATCAACCGCGCAAAATAGTTTAGCTTGTTACTAAGCAAACATTAACAAACAAAACAAAAAATCTTTTTCCGTTTTCATTATAGCGCCGGAAGTGTTGTCTTTTGAACCAATCCACTTTGGGTCTGATATGTGGTAAGTGAAGGGAAGAAAATTCCACAAATATTTTCTGGCAAATAATGTTGTTTTATATAAGCATAATAAGACGTTTTTTTCCTTTTGCCCGGATTCGTTTGCTCTGTTATGAAAAAATCAAAAAAATTAAATGGTGTCAAGATTGCATAATGAATGTCATATATTAAGTCATCTTTAAAGAAGATCTATTCTGTAACACGTTTTTGATAAGCCTCTTTGATTTGTCTCTAGCCTGGAATGTTGATACAGTCAACCATTGTAACCCCCCCCCCCCCCTCTGCGTATTGGCTGTGAAATGACATTCGATCATTCAATATAAAATATTGAAATATTTTTGCCAATAATGATAGTTTAATGACGTCAAAATAAATATTTTTGTAACTTGGATGTTTCATCTCAAGTATGTATTCATGATATGCGTAAGTTAACATTACATCATTTTTCCTAACGGAAACGCCCAAAATAGTGGCCAAATTCCGGATTTTTTACATATTTCTGCAAATGAAAGGGCAAAATCAGGATTTTTCGGCTGTTTCCGTTTTCGTAATGCGAACGCATATCATGAATTAGATCTTCAATTCTATAACCTCTAACAATTTTTCTTTATCTTTTTTTTTATTTTAGGAGTATCGGAGTTGTCACCTATGTCTTGTAAGTGCATTGTTATGGAATGTATTTTGTCTTTTTACATTTCTTAGTTCTCAGTATCAAATAAGTGCTTGTTGTTTTTCGTCCATCGAAATTCACACACACACACACATACACAAAAAAAAACGCCTACAAAAAGCGTTGGACTATTGAATAATCCTCTATAAGAAGGAGGTAATAATTCGTGTTTGGAGTTCACTTGGATACAGAGGATACTCAAAAGTTTTGACGGAGAGTGTTGACTTCCAAATATGAGCAAAATCGACACTCTCCGTTAAAACTTTGGACAACCTTGTGTATCCGCCACTAATCTTCCCTACGAAATCAACTATGAATCTTCTTATTTTTCCTCCCGTAGAGTGAGTGGTATCTCTCCGTTTGCCGGCGATGACGTCATGGAGACATACTCAAACATCGGGATGGTTGATTACGATTTCGATTGTGAAGAATTCGACGAATGCTCGGATGCTGCTATTGATTTCATCGAGAAATTATTGCTCAGAAAACCAGAGTGTGTATTATTTTTTGTCAAGAATATTTTCTTAATCCCTTTATGGTGAAACGTACGGAGTTGGGCTTTTCGGTCTTTTTTTATCCCATCTTTTAGTTCTGTACAACATTATTCGAGTTTTTTTTATTTTTAATTTCGGTGTTTGAGAAACCAAAGCTTTAATGTTTTTGGCAACTTTTTCGTGTTTCTGACTTTCAAAAGTACCCAGTGCGTCCCCGTTAGAAAACACTTTGATTGATATAATTAATATTGACACGGATATATCAGTCTATCAATTTGAAACTAGACCTAGCCAACAGGAGGGGAAGTTATTCATGAAACCTTCACTAGCTTTTAGTTTGGAAACCTTTCTCTTTCTGATTCTTATCTATGTATTATATTGGTGTAAAATCATCTGGAAATCATTTCAAATAATTTTCTTTTCTTTTGACAGTGATCGAATGATAGCACGTGAAGCTGTGGAACACGAGTGGTTAAAACAGCTCGAAGGTGGTATTTCAACGACAGACGTCGTTCAAGCACAACAAGCATCGCAGCAAAAACTGCCAGATGCACTTATCGATCCTTTATGTGAAGAAGAATATCCCTCGTCATCTGAAAGTGAAACACCGCTTGAAAAATCTACTGAACTTATCTTGAATGGGGATGATTCAGCTTTTGTAGAAAATGTTTCTACTTCAGCTCCAATTCCGATTAAATCGGAATCACCTGTACCGGTCGAAGCGGATACCAAATCGGAACCTGAGCCAGCAACCGAACGTGAACCTGAGCCACAACCGATTCCCGAACCTGAACCAGAGGCTAAACCGGAACCTGTCCAAGAACCGGAGCCAAAGCCCGAACCCGAACCTGAACCAGAGCCAGAACCTGAATTCATTCAAGAACCAAGGCCCGAACGGGAAATAGAACCCGAACCTTTGTCGCAACCTGAAAAAGAACTCGTTTCAGAACCCGAAAAAGAACCCGAAAAAGAACCGGAGAAATCTAAGACCGAGGAAAAAGAACTGTCTGAAGAACCGAATACTGAACCAGATGTCGATTCAAAACCAGTCAAGAAATCACCCCCAACTGCCAAAAAGCCGGAAAGAAATAGCGTTAAAGAAACGAATAAAATCGACATCAAAAAGGACAAAAATGATAATATACAAGAAATTGTGGCAGAAAAGAGATCTAATGAAAAGACGTTGAATGACAGTGTAAAACAACTTAAAAATCACGGAAAAGAGGAGGAAAAGAAAGCCTCCTCACCTTCCCCATCATTAGAGAAAAAGAAGAATTTATTCCAATCGGGAAGCGGTGCCAAGGATAAGATAAACAGGTTTGAGAAGTCACAGTCTTCGGGAAAAGAACGTTGTGAATCACCGTCAACAAACCGCAATGCTTCACCGTCACCGTCGTCTCTGCGTTCAGAATCGACGTCAAAGATCGCGTCCAAATTCGAAAGATCGGACAGCGATAAGGATAAATCGTCACCGACTACGATATCTCTTCGCTCAGAATCGTCGTCCAAAATAACGTCGAAATTCCAACGTTCCGATAGCGACAAATCTGAGACGCCGTCAAAATCTTCGCGCAAATTTGAGCGTTCCGACAGTGAAACGTCCAATTCTTCCACCTCATCTTTACGCTCCGAATCAACGTCAAGGCTCGCCTCAAAATTTGAAAAATCTGAAAGTAGCCAATCGAACGATTCGTCGAGAAGCAACTCACCGACGAAACTCTCGGCTCAAAAACGCACCGACAGTGGTACTGATTCACCGAAAGATGTTCGTAAGTCACCGGTTGTCAGCGTCAAACTCAACGACTCCAAGGCATCAAAAAATCCACCTAAACCCGAGTCGTCACCAAGACCTTCCTCGCGGACAAACAAAACAACGCCCGGTGGGAGCATCGCCGAGAAGATGGCAAAGTTCAAACAAAATACAAACGAATCACCAGTCGCTTCTCGTTATTCTCCGAAACCGGCTGTCAAAATTGAAAAGAAAACAACCACTACACCTATCTCTAAAACCGAAAAGAAAGTTGAACCCAATGCGGAACCAAAACCGACAGATGATCAAAAAACGAAAACCGAGACACCTACCAAACAATTGTCAGTCGATAAAGCCGAAGTATCTAAAGAGAAACCAACAGCCGTAAAGAAAGATTCAGCGAAAAATGCAACCACTATCAAACAAGTCGAAAAAGCACCAAAAGATCCACCAAAGGTATCACCCAAATCCAGCAAAACCGACATTATCAAAACAACTACCGAAAAGCCATCAACTCCCTGCACAACAAAGTCAGCCGAGAAACAGTGTAGCGTCAAACGTGTCCGAAATTCAGACAGCAGCCATATGTCACCTGTTAACAGGTCACCCGTTCCATTGAAAAAGGTGTCCGCCAAAATTGAAACTGCTGAAAAGAAATCTTCTACTAAAACTGACACTTCAAAATTAACGAAAGTTGAAACCCATTTAAAGAAAAATGCAGTTAAGAGTGAAACTCCAGAGAAGAGGACTCAAGTCAAAACTGTGTCCACTGAGAAGAAACCTACTTCAAAGCCCGTCGCGACCCCTGAAAAGAAGGACGTAAGCGAGATGCCCGACAAGAAGACGCCAACCACCACCGTCGTCAAGAAGAATTCAACAGGTGGCATCACGCTTAACATGAATATCGGTGGCACGGTTTCCGCCTCAGGAAGGAAACTCAAGGTCGGTCCGCTTATTAGTTCTGCAAAGAAAGCTGAAGCAACCAAGCCTTGTATCGAAGAGAAACCCGCGGAGGTAACGCCGGATTATACGTCGAACGACGACATCAGAGTCGAAAAGAAGAACGGCCAGGTGCGAGTGAAGCTCGGCGTTGGGAGACCGTCTTGGAAGAGAAGCAACGACGTGGTTAAACCAGGAGACGAGGTTGTTGAAGAAAACGACGAGGATGCTCAGGAAACAGATGAGGACCATCAACGACCGCCAAAAATGAAGGAATTGCGAAACAAAAGTCAAAGTTTATCGAGAAGGACACGTTCAAATACTCAGGACGGTGGCTCTTCACCGAACAGTCCTCGTAAAAATTATCGGCGATTGTATGTGACGAAAGTACGAAATTCCAAAGTGTATGATGCAGATTTTAATATAAATGACAATGAAGCTGCCAAAATTATGCAGCGTGTTGACCAAGACGTCCTCCAAGTAGAGCTGCGACTTAAATCAACTGATTTGAAAATATTGCCATGATTATACATACACTTTTTATTCTATAGTTCCCTTAAAGAATGGAAAATCATAGGTGATTATTAACGTTGGAAAGTGGTTCTGTGTCCTTTTGATTTGAACATTGAAATGTTGTAACAGCTGTTGGTTGACATTGTTTGAAAGAGTGATTTTATGTTGAATGTTGAATGGAATGGGACTATTCATGTTGATTTTGTAGAAACAACGGAACGTTAATTTAAAGTAGTACGTTATAGCTTTATTATTGAAAAGAAAATTACTTCGAACTTTCAGATTTGGACTTGTTCAAGGTATGGCGTGCCAGAGCGGAGATGTTACTTTCGCGCGCCATAAGAAGGTACTATAATTAAAAGGAAATTGATTACCTAGTCTTTTAACTGGTTGACTTTATAAGATTTTGTGCGTTGTCAAAGAACGTTTCTGCATGACGGACACTGTTATATGATGATATGAAACAGGTGGAATAAGAATTCATCCACTTGATGTCACTAAATTATGAAAATATTAGTAAATTATTTTTTGGGTGGGCGACGGGGAAGTAAAAATAAATTTCACCAGAATCAAGCTGTTAAATGGAAGTTTTTTCCATCGTTATTTTGTGATGCACGCTGATTAGAATGAAATATTTTAGTTGGTACAAGGTTAATTTGAAAGAGCATTAGCCTTGTGGACAGAACAGAAAAGATGGGGTTGATAACCTTACGCTAACAGAAACCAGTGAGCCGTCCAGTCCTTTGTAGTTCACCTTTTAGTACCTCCGGCTCACTTTCCTAAATTTTAAGAGTCAGTTGATATTGTTTCAACCTCTTTCTTGACTTGAGTTATAATCTTTTCGTTACAAAACTTTCAAAAGACTTATTGATATCGTTAGCGTGCAGCATTGGGGTCCAGACGGGCATATTCCAATTTGGAATAAGTTTTTATACCTAATTAACTAGCCTGTACAAAACCCGTGCAGCGAGCCGATTTTTACATATCGAAAAAGATCTTACCGTGTGTGGGTTTTATCACAGGCTTCCAATTAGCCCAAATATATACAAAACAATAAATTGCTATTGGGAATATGTTTGGGCGGGGAAGGACATTGATTATATTTTTGCATCTTTAAAAAACATTAATTATTTTTCAAAAAAAACACAACGTAAAACGGTAGTCATTATTTTTATAGAACCATTTTTTACAATTATTTTATTATCATAAACTATTGTTTATTATTATTGAAGGTATATTAATTTTAACTATTTTTTTTTTCTTTAAAATTTTGCTCTGTTAATTTTTTTATCATAATAATATCTGGGAAAAGGTTTAATACGCCACATGAAAAATGATTAACGTTTGTATAAATTTAGAAATTCATGCTACCGATTCATGAGCACCTTCTTATTCATGACATTTATTACGTAATTTTTTCTACGGAAACATCCCAAAAAGCCGGATATTTACCACTAGTTTAATTGTTAAAAGTTCATAATCGTGACAATAACCGGAGTTTTTAGGATGTTTCCGTATAAAATATGACATTATTTCAGATAATCATGAATCGGTTTTCATACCGAACTGCATTTCTGTCGATCCTTTTTGTATGTAGATTTCGCACGACTTCTTAAAATTTTTCCCTCGAAATCCTATGCTCTTATTATGGTTTGTTCTTATGAAACAGCGTGTATTTAAAAACTTCTTACATCAATTTTATATCCTCATGTTTTTTACAGAAACCAAGAATGATTTTTTCGGAAATCTTCTATGTTCTCTATATGTTCATAAGAAGACGGTCACCATTACATTCTTGAGCTATTCATGGTATTCGTTACGTAAGCTTTTCAACAGAAGCACTCTAAAAGCCGGTATTTGCCACCAGTTTTGAATTTTAAACAACGAAACTAGTGACAAACACCCGTCTTTTTGGGGACGTTTCCGTATAAATATTTACGTAATGGTTATCATGAAAAGATTCTTCAAGTATGATTTCGCTTTCGTTTTCTTCTTCATTCTAGAGAAAAAGTAAAGAATAAATAAGAAGTGCCGAAGATGAGCATCACATTTTGCGCATAACAAAAAGTTTGATATCTCATCTATGGCAGAAATGTCGTTGTTTCCTGTTGTTTTAAAAACAATATGGTTTACAGGACGCTAGTTGGTTGAACACCTGTATGCTTTGAATGCGCATTGTTTTGAAAGTGGATAGCTTGTGTTCGAGAAAAAACAATGTTTTGGTTGTTGGAACTTGTTCGTTGTTAATTTTTCAATGTTCGGTGTGTGACTGCGAGTATAGTAAAAAAATCGGTAGGTAAAGCTGGGAACTCCAGTGGAGACGGGTTTTTTTTCTTTGTATTTGGAATGATGTAATTTCTTGAAATGAAAGTAGAAAAGTATTTTAATTTCAGGACCTGACTGAGTGTTTTTTTTGTTTTTGTACAGTAGAATGAGTTAAAGATTTACTGAAACTGGGACAAAATTTCCCTTTAAGCTGAAATTTGGTACAAAGGTATCTGATAAGCTACCAAAAAATTTCCATGCCAAATTTCAGCTTGATACCAAATTTTGTCCAGGTAGATCTCTAATTCTAACAAACTTATTTTCAAGGATTACGGAGACATAATATTTTTCAGTATCTTTTTAATATTTTAATTTTACAGAAAAAAATGAAAGTGACGTGGATACTGTTGCTAATAGCAACTGTTTATATATCTAAAACGTATGGTAAGTGTGTAATTAAGCTCATTGATACTTTTAAATAGCTGTATAGTAAAGAAAGATACAAGCTGCCCTTAGCTAAGTAATAGTAAAAGGGTTCACTAGGGATTTCCATTTGAGATACTATATGCTTTTTCCCTTTAAAATCTATTGCTGTTCAATATTTGAAAGTTACTGCAAATAAGGTGTTTACTGGTTGACCTATTAGCCCTTTTAGATTCATCTCTGGTCAACTTACGTTTGGTTTTCAACTCTCCATAGCAATTTTGGTTATCTTTAATACCTCCTAAGTCTCCTAAGAGGAGATGTATTTTTAAGCATGAAGGTAAAAAATTAAATTCTTTATAAATGTTATTGAAATCGGCTTTCTTTGATTACCCATCATTGGAAGCAAAATCAGTCGAAAAATAAATTATAAGAACTAAAGTGTGAGATGTTCGGAGATGTTTCGTGGATTGCAACCTACATAATTTTAAGAAAAATGCTTGTTTAAATGTCATTAAAATGTATTTAGGTCAGAAAATTTTGTACTTTTAATCGGTTATACTTTTCCAAGCAAATTTTTTGTGAATTTCGCGAATTTAGGGCCGTTTTAAGCGAAAGTTTCTCTCGCAAATATCTAAATGTCTAAAGTAGCGGCTGTTTTCATTTTTTGATATGTGAAAGGTTAAATGTTATCATTCATGGATATCTAAAAAAATTCAAAATTTATTTGTTTCCAATGATTAGATACAATGGAATAATATGCGTTGAGTCTCCATGTGTTTTTTTTACCTCCATGATTTAAGAACAAGACATGGACTTTGATAGGTTTATTTGATTTAAACTTTTTAATTTCTCAACTTTTGTCTTGCAGGTTCTGACGGGATTGCAGAGAAGGACGCCGGTGATGCCATCGGAAAATTATTACAAGAAAAAATAGGTTGGTGATTATGTTCAGCCTGATAGCCGCTACTTAGAATTAGATGGATGATTTTGTTGTAATTGAAATTGCTTTCAGTAGAATTAGCGCTATTCCCATAAAACCTTGGTGAATGTTGAAATCTCTTCGTAAACGTTCGAAATCCAGAGAAAATCTTGGAAATTAATAGTTAGCACCTAGCCTCTATTTCCAGATGATTAAGTGAAGAGTTTTTGTAAATTAGTAAAAAAGTTTCTGAAAACACAGCGCGAATGCTCCTCTGAACCTCAATCAATGCACTTAAAAGTGGTCTGTTAGTGTATGGACGCAATATAGGAAAGCTAGAAGGAAATTTCTTAAAACAATTAAATATTTGTTAACTTTTTCTTTATGTTTTTTCATCCCCATAGCTCAGAAGTTCAAAGATGCGGCTAATGACGTCAAAACTATTCTTGTCAAGCATTTAGGTGAGTGATTCTACCCCTCTTTTTTTATTGTAGACAAAAGCAAAACGTCCAAAAGTCACGGTAAACTGAAGAAAGGTGGCTTGAAAAACGCAGCTAAAGACGTGACCGCCATTTTGAGCAAACTTTTGAGTAAGTCAATGCTATCTATCATGCCAGAAACGGAACCCCCAGTAGAGTAGACATGATTGGTTGTTTTAACTGTCCAAACAACCTTGTTTCAGAACGTTATTTGGAGGTTGGAATAACGTTGTGATGACGTTGTTTGCCTACTGGGAAGTTAAGAGAATCATTCTTTCGTGTTTGGTCTGCTCACAATGGAGGAGAGTGCGCACTAGTTATCCTTTTACCTTATATGGAAACTATTTACTCTTCTTGAATAAGAAAACCTACCTCCTATATCCGACACTGATGGAGGGTTCCTGGCAGTTAGGTGTAATAGTCCAGTAGAATTTCATCAAAAATAGGGTCAACCTAGAAATAATTATTATAGAAACTTTCTAAATACCGTTGGAAAGATAATTTTTCATTGTGGGCAAAAACAGTTATGCGCATCAAAAGAGTCAATTTTAAAAGGTTTTAAATAGCTAATTTTGATTGTTCCATCTGTTAGAGCAGGAAGATTAGATAAAATTTGGTCAACCACACCCTGAGAAAATGGCCATATTGGGCGAAAAATCGCCATTTTTAATGCTGACGTCAACACTTTAAAAAATAATTTCAGCACTCAAAACCACAGACGCGTCTCGAAGAGAATAGAGGTATAGTTTGTTGAGATATCATGGCTAGATCTTGAGAAAATTTACATTGAAAATTTGCTGACTCAGCATATTTGAGCGGTTTTGATGGTTTTTCTCTTTAAATTTTCTTCTTCGTAACAGGAAATCATTTGAAGCTTGCACACGGAAAAATGAGCGGACAAAGTCTTGCAAAGAAAATCAAAAAGAAGGCTAAGAAAATGGGTAAGAAGGAAATTTCCATTTCATTTATATATTGCATGACACATTTTCCGAAAAGTATATATGGCTGAACAAAGCAGTTAATTGACTGATGTCCTAAAAATAGAATGTTGGTGACATCGGTTTGTTTGGAACAAAAGAGGGCGAGAATATGTTCTTGGATAGAGTGAATTGTGTGATTCAGGAGGTACGAACGATTGAACGTTTAGGTTGGATTAATTTGTTCTTTTTTGAGGGTGAATTTTTTTGCATGTATCTCTCTTTCGAGAAGAAATCGCCCATGATGGGAGCAATTGACAACGAAAAGAATTCTGGAAAATAATTGTCAGTGACTTTGAAAAAATACCAACCAGTGTTAAAAAAAATTCAGCCTTGAAAAATTTATTAAGGTTTAAGTTTTTAAGTCAAAGTCCTGAAATTCCAGAATTCTTTTCATAGGTTCGAAACCGAGCCAATCGTCATGTTGTCAATTGCTCCTCCCCTGCTGTAATGCGTCTCCTCTGGACACCAATTCTCTATCGAGCCTCGGGTACAACCCAGCCATGCAGAACCCAGGGTCTCTAATAGGAGGCCAACCGCCAACGCTCACTGAAAGCTCACCATCCGCCGCTTCGACAGCCAATCACATGAATAAAAATGAACACAGTGGATCTGCAGATAATATAAATTCACAGAACAGTGTTTCTAATGATAACAGTAAGTCGCAGAATGCTGATGAGAGTAATTCGCAAAATATTCGCATCAATAGTGGCTCTACAGATAATACCAATTCACAGAACAGTGGCCCTTGGAACAATAATAATTCACAGAACAGCGGTTCTTCAGTTAGTACAAATTCACAGGACCAGACAGCGAACGATAATCAATCGAACACTGGACCAGGTGATTCAGCAAGTGATACGTCATCAACATCAGACAACCAATCTAATCAACAGAACAACCCGTCATCGTCCAATCAGAGTAAAGCATCACCAAACAACAACAATGATTCATTCGATATATCCTCGCTAGATTTAGATTTAACACCTAAGAAACCTAAAAAGAATAAAAACAAACATAAAAATAATCACAATAAAAACAATAACAGCAATCAACAATCGGATGGAAATAATTTCACACATTCCAACGATAACAATAACAAAGACAATAGCAATAATAATGCGGGTATTGATGGAAGTAATAAAAACAATGATAGCCCTAACAATAATAGCGGCCCAGCTTCGTTGCCATGTTCCGGACAGTCATCAACAAACAATGGTTGTCAACAGCAACAGCAGCAACCTACACAAACTCCTACAACCACAGTTAAAGCAAAAGAGAAATTACCTTTGAGTACAAAACCGAACGATGAAGAATGCAGAATGAAAAAATTAGCGAAACGAGTAAAATGTCACTCTTGTAAAACTCACAAACTTTCACTTTCTATAAAAGGTAGAACTGTGCGACCTTTAAATCCAGCATCAAAAATTCTGTAAATAAAAAAATCCTAATATCCATTACGTAATCTTTTCTACGGAAAAGTTCTAAAAATTTGGGTGCTTGTCACTAGTTTTGAATTTTTAACAATAAAAAAAGCGACTAAAATCCGACCTTTTGGGGTGTTTCCGTAGAAAAGATTACGTAATGGATATCATGAATACGGAAAAGTGGTAAGGATCTGAAAGTAGATGTCACACAGATGTCGACCCCCGGTCTAAAGTCTCTTGCAAAAGAATTGTCACTGAAAGCTGTTCATACCTTATTACACGAATATTACTAGGCAAGTATTCAACGGCCTTGAAATTTACACGATCTGAAATTAACACGAAAAACAAGTTTTTTAATTTTCCCCCGGCTCTAATTGGGTGGTTTTAATTAGGGCGGGAACAAATTAACGCGAGATCAGGTCATTCGTGTTAATTACATGTCTAGTTATATTCGTGTAATAAGGTAGGTTTAGAAAAGAAGTTTACTATACAGCATACATCATTTACTGCAGCTTTAAGACGATTTCTGATCTTCAAACTGCTTTCATCAGATGGAACAGATATCTTTGTTTTAAGAACCCTGTGCATAAAAGATACAAACGTTAAATAGTACAGTAAAAATTACTCATAAACCCTGCTTTCAACGTTATCAGATAATGATCAACACTTTAACACTTTCATGTCTGGCCTCTGAGCGGGTCTGCCAGTTACAATACTTACCATAATGATGATAATAATTTGCTCAGAGCAGGGTACGAGCCTGATACATGAAAATGTTAATTTTGTGTAACCAAACTAATATAATTCCCGACAAAAGCTACACCAGACTCTCACTTACTTTCTTTTTTTTCTTCTGATTCGTTTCCCAGTGTCGGGACCAAGCTTCCGTTGATTATCGGCAAGCCCATTTTGAGACAAGATCTTCCTTGTGACTTGGCCGATATTTTGACTCGCTGTATCTCGACCTTTATGTATTACGTTGAAATCTTTGGCCAATTTGCTGAAATTCACACGAGTGCCTTCTTCTTGTATCTTTCGACCCTAAATAATAAGATAATTCCAAAATAACTATTTGTGTTTTTATATCGTCAAAATAAGTTACTCCTCTTTGCAATAAATAGAGACCATTTTCATCCGTCGTGTTTCATCATGAACAGTCAAAGATGTGTTCGTGCCATAAACCCTAAAAAACGATCAGAATCTTTAACAAGTCTTAATTATCGAAAATCACGAAATTTAAAAGTGGAATATCTTATGACCTAGCAATGAAAACCATATAAACTATATTTTCATTTTCTGAAATTTATTATTTATTTTAGTTGACCAAGTTTGACAAATGATCCCATTTTTGATGTCTACTATTTGTGCTCTTTCAGATGGTACAGTTAGATTTTTAATTTGATAAGTTTTTGAAAATTATCCTGTAAGGACTTTGTACTGGGAAATTATGTAATCAGGAAAATGCCCCGAAAATGTTCCAATCAATAGGGTCTTTTTTCTGGTGTATAATAACACCATATGGGAGCTCTGTGCCAAATTTCAGCCTCATAATTATTTCAGGGTTGGGGCTTTTTTTGGGTTAATAACTGGAGAGATTGATAAAATTATAGATTTCATTTTTTCTTTTTGTTTGCTTGATATGATAGTCTTCCATACAATATCGTGGATATTACAATAAAAACTCGTACATTATTGATATAGATGCCTTTAGAATACAGAATGTTGAAAATATGCTACATAAGGGGAATTGATAAATTTTAATGAATCTTCAAAGTTCCACTTTTCATATACACTTTTTTTAAAAGCATAATATCAGACTGAAATTGGCATACACCATTTTTTTTTGAGGCTGGGAAAGCTCATCATTCAAATTTCGAATATGGACTTCCTGGGACTTTACCATATGCTTATGAAAAAGAGTGTAATCATCATATTCCATTATGAAGAGCAAAAATTTCAAATCTACGGCCCTGAAAATATTACTATTAATGTTACAAATCAACTACGTAAATTGAAACCAAAACGCCACAAAAGTAGTCCTTCCAAATGTAAAATATCTAAAGCTCAAAGAAAAAATAATGCTAAAGATGCAAGCATGAATGGCATGTTGGAATAAACAATTATTTACTTTTCCTGCACTGTTTACAACTCCATGTTCCAGGCTTAGCCAATGTTTTCCTACCAATACATTTAGGATGGAAAAACAAAAAGCAAGTTTTACATTTCATCATATCATTTTTATCATTTGAACAAACGTTGCACTTTTCCCCATCCTCAGGTGTATCATCCGGCACAACCTCTAATTCAAAACGCCGGGTTAATAGTTCCTTTAAAATTACACGTTGCCAAAAAATATCACATTTTTGAATTATCTTCCCAAGAAATTCTGCATTGACGTAAATTCGGATGGTGAGACATTCAGTAGGAGTCCATACAAAAAAATCACAATATGTGGTGCCTGTAGCAAGCATTTCCAGTTGTGTTTGATAGTAATATTCATGTTCCTCATCTAGATAATATCCGTTGTAATCGGAGTGCTTGACATAAAATCTACCGGCTAGAATTTCCTCTTTTAAGGAGAGTTTTTTATCAACAATAGCAAATGGACATTTGACTTCAACTACACCATATTGACAGCATGAACAATATACCACAGAATCTGGTGAAGCCGCAAACCAGGGTATAGCCTGATATATAGCCAAACCAAATGATTTCAGTTCAAAGTCATAGTGGAAAAAACAGTTGGAAATTGGTTCACAATCACCAGGCATGAAATTTGGGTTGCCTTGTGACTCAAAATATACAGCCAATGCTTCATCTTCATGTTCTCTACCCCAATTGATTGGTTTAGCATTGATACGATTTGGCTTTTCCGAGCAGATACTTTTTACAAATTCTTTGTTAGGGTCCTCTACTGAAGATTTAAATACTTTTTTCACCTTTGAACCTGTAATGCGGCCTGCTCTTTGTTGGTACCACGTAAAACTAAGGGATTGATTTCGAGTAGCCTCTTCAACATAGAGATAAGAATCGGTCGGTATTGTTTTAAGGTTATTCATCGTTTCTATCGCCAATGATTGGTATACTGCCTCATCAAGTTCACCAATGTCTTTTTTATAAAGGGATCGTAATGATGCTGGCAGTTGAGGGCGGGTTTCCTTGGGTGCGTCTTTGTTTACAAAAAGGTGTTGATGCTCGCCAAATAAACTGAGAGCTATGGTCTCGGGTGATTTTTCTTTGACATCACACAGAAACTTTTGAAAATGATCCAGATCAACAGGTTCTAAGGGAACAGCTTTCTCTGGATTGTTTAACTTGGATTTTGCTTTTTCTGAGTAAATCAAAATATTTGCAACTTTGTCTCCGTCTATGTTCTTTGTAAAGTTTTGGTTCCAAAGTTGAGGGAGGTCAGTTGGGGTAACTTTGGTAAACCCGATTCGGACGGCTGCCTCCATTTTGAATAAGATGGCTCCAACATGTGAGCATGTTTCATCCAAACTAAAAAAGAAATTCAGATTTAAGTAATTACATTACTTTCCTACAACAGGACCCACAGAACATGGGAGAAGTGGGGCTTTTTAACCTGGGATCTCTGGATTGTGGAACCAGCTTGCACCCAGACAGCTATGCCATCATTTTATGTCTTAAAAGTCTTTAACATATATTTAATCTAATCTAGTCAGTAGTATTTTTTAAAGGCCTTCTTTATATTGTTATACACGTTCAATGGAATTTTGATGGAAAACATTTTGTTGTCTTGACCACGGCAAAATAAAACTTACCCTGCATGTACAATGAGCATAAACAACACTTCCGCTGTTTTTCATGACGACCCAGGTGCGATGAGATTTTTCTGTGGACCTGTAGGAGGGACGCACATCCGCAATCATCAACATGACATCGTTGATTTTGATGTGTTTTATTTCATGCACCCATCCGCTAATATAATATTTGAATGCTTGCAATGACTTATATTTCTCCATAGCTTCTTGAGAGTAGAGTCCTGAGATAAAATTATAATAAGAGAAAATCAAAAATCTTTCTTACAACAGTAATAAAAAATTTGTTGTGTCAGACCATTAGGGGTATAACCTTCTTCTACAAGCATACAGTATATCAATTTTTCGGGAGCAGTCATCCCTCCACCTGTGGGTTATCGTCATTGCTGTGCTCTACGTATACTACACTATAGCACCATAGTTAAAATCGTAACGGTTTTTATACAATTTACAGCAAAGCAAATTCTTTTAGAAAAAGAAAAAATGATACCCACTTACTTGGAGATTTGATCAAATAATGATACAGATGAGGATATGTATGTTCTGGCCATTTTGTTGGGTCAGCTGTCCATTTTGGTTCTTCTAACTCAAATGGGCAAGAATCAAGACCTAGAAAAAAAATGGATTTGTGTTGGGATCTGGGCGAGTCAAAACACAAGTCAACACTAGGAAAGAATCAAGACCTAGAAAAAATGGATCTGTGTTGGGATCTGGACGAGTCAACACTAGACAGGCAAGAGGAATGAGGAAGAGCAAAACCTACCACATAATCAGCTCAGAATTGCTACCTATGGCTTATATGGGTTCTTGTTCCTAATTTTAGCTATGTAACTTACCAATAAGCTGAAGCTTTTGTTTATATCTAATTCTTGCTTCTTTTTGAAGAAGTTCCATGTATGTTTCTTGAGGTTTTGTGGCTTTTTCTGCATCGCTTTTTCCATTTTCCATTTTCTGCTAACTTTCTTCTTGTCACTTGTCGTCTATTCCCTTTATATCTCTAGCAAAAGTAAGAGGTTTACTGATTTGTTTTCACCCAGTTCAAGATGGTAAACTTTTACTGCGGGGCATTACGTAATCTTGTGACGTCACGGCGTTGCGAAGAATAAAAGTGCACTTTGCTTTAACGTTTTTAAATCTTCTTCTTGGCCAAATTTTCATCCTTTCTCAGCTAACATAAAAAAACCAGTGCATTTTTCACTAAAAGTGAAAGAAAAAAAGGTTCATATCAAAACCTACATTCAAGTCTTACCTCAAGGGGAAATCTTTTCGCTGAATGTAATTATTTTCCCCCTTAATATGAATATTTGCCCATAAATTTCCAATTTTGACACTCTGATTGGCGAAATCAAATTTCGTGAAAGTTTCTCCTCGCGAAAACTTCTTCCCTTTGAAACATATCATAATAATATACTATGCATGCAATGCATTCTAAAGAATTCAAAGCTTGAGAATATTTTATATAATTTTCTATCAACTCGTACTGTTTTGTTCTTTAAAGAGTAAGTAAGTTTCACTTTATACTTAAGGTATAGAAAGTACTATACGTAGAAAAGTAACTCACTCTTTTTTTTTGCCACTCGTAAACCAACTCGTTCAGCAAATTCTTTTGCCTTTACCAAACAACATTCATGGGAACAGCAATCGAGGCTTTCAAAACAATCCACACAATTGTGTTCAGCCATAAAGGTTGGGTGGTTTTCTTTGACGAAGTTTATCAGATGTTTGGGTAGGGCATACTTTCTTGAGTTTTCCCATGCAACAGTACCATATAAAAAAAAACCAAATCCAAGACCTCGAAGCGATTGGATAATTGCATTTGACTCCTGTAAAAGTTCGTCACCAAATTCTTTATCTGACGACAACACGGCTGACAATTCTTTATCCAGTGCAGAAAAGTATCTAAAATCAAACGTTCATATTTAACAAGTTTGGATACCTAAGCATGGAGTCTTTCTTTGTTTTTTTTAACTAGCCGTTTTTTTTCTGTGAACTTAGGTGGATAAGTTCATTCAACAAAAAAAAGACTTTTATCCTGGGAAGACACCTGTACACCTGAATTGCCTCCAAGAACACAACTAACTTTATTTATGTTCCATTTCTTGGCTAATAAAGTTAGAATAGGATAACAAAGTCAAAACAGTGCAAGTAGACAATAAGACTCTACTGAATAAATGTATAGTATGTCATAAATAAGAAAACATGTGGTCTCACCCTCACCCTCACCCTCACACTTAACTCTGTAATATGTCAGCCCCTAAAATGTTATCTCCTAGCCTGTACCGAGACTTCACTTGTTTTTTTAAGTGACAATGGCGGTAGAAACTATTCGACAATATGTAACATGTAAAAGTTCCCTCCTGGTTCTTGAAAAATTTATCCGAAATGATTACAGAATACAGAACACAGAATACCGCACCTTGGCATAAGGGAACACACATCAACCTTCTTCTTACATCGAAAAAAGGCAGGATTGTTGTAAATGGACTCCCTAGTTTTAGCAGCCACATCGGTAACGAAGTTTATAACTTTAGTCAAACTCATGTCACTGTCGACTCTATCGTTGATTTCATTACCAGTTTTATCTCCATCCATTAACGGCACCATTTCTCCCTTAAACACAGATTTCACTATCACTGTCCCTCCTTCCTCCACCTCAACCTTGTACATGTGACCACATGCCTCTTTAACGGTACCAATTAAATTCAATTTGTCAAATGAAAACGACTTGTATGTGTATTTGTTAAGATCCGGATTTTTGAAGACAACTCTTTGTCCTATTTTAAAAACTCTTTCCTTTAAAGACCCAAGTGCGCTCTTCAAATTTTTATGGATCGTGTACTCTGTGTTTTCCAAGGCAGTGTAACGACACCATTCTGCATTCTTTACCAAAGAAAAGAGAGTGGCTGAGAAATGAATTGAATCAAATTCAGCAGCATCGTCGATGTCAGCTGCATCGGATGCATAATCTCCACCAGCTTCCATTTGGTGTTCTTTTTGAGTCAAGAATCCACTACACAAAGAAGCACCAGCACATGACTGCAGTAGATCCGTCAAAGACAGCATTTCCTCCTTAGGACTGAGGGGTGGGATATCTTCTTCAGATATGTCCTCTTCGAAGTTGTCGTCAAGATCATCGTCACCATCACCATCATCGTCACCGTTAACCATGTCATTGTTTTCACCGGACTGAAGGCACCAGGTTACATCATCTGGAGCAACATGATGCTTCAATTGACAAGGCTCTCGGTTGTGATACACTCTGAATGGTACATCCTCAATCGTGTGGTGATAGCTGTTGTTGTAGGTCGTAGCGATCCCCGGCAGAAGAAGGGGCCACATTTTTCCTTGCTGTTCTTCGTTGAGGTCACATAAAAGCCTTCTTAGATGGTGCTTAATGGTTTTATTTAAATTTTCAACCTGCCCTTGACTTTGGGGGTGTCTGGGTCTTCCATGTTTGATCTGCACTTGGTGGCTTTTAAAAAAATCCTTGACGATTTTGCCTACAAATTCCTTACCGTTGTCACTTTGAAGTGTTTGGGGGAAGCCTTCTTTCTCGCAAAGAAACTTCATGGCTAAATAAACACCATCGATTCTCTTATTTCGGAGAGGGAAGAGCCACCCATACTTCGAAAAGCAACACTTAACAGACATGATGTAGGCAAAACGCCAGGGATTCAAGAGCATGTGTGGCTTCCTTTTTGATGCCA
>JAUJPO010060447.1:0-13312 GCA_032270745.1 Tiaropsis multicirrata | reverse complement strand
TACTGTTCTTAAATTGTTCTTATTTTTTGGCATTTTTGAGCCTCATTGTTCTTATAAAATTGTTCTTATAAAAAAAAGAAAGTGTAGTCAGTATACGAGAAATTTTGGCAATTAACGACAGGCATTTGCAAGGCGTAGAACACACTTTCCATGAGTTTAGAATTCGTAAACAAATGTGGAAAGATATGATTGCGTTGAGAATTTTGAAATTTGATTCAGTGATGTAATTAGAGCCATAAAAAAGTAAAAAGTAAACATCCGAAATCATTATATACTTGAAACTGATAATAGACTTGTAAAAGTTGTAAACTAATGTTCCTTTATACTATGGGGTGCATTAGTGTAGTGGTAGGAGGTCCGAGTTCGATTCCCACATATTCATTTGGCAAGTGAATGTACCTTCGCCCGGAAACCATGCGAAGAGAATTGGGTGGTCAAGTTAAGATATTTTACGAAAATGTAAGATTGAGCTACAGTCAACAATAATAGCTATATAAGAGCGTAATAAAATCTACCGTTGACTGCTCCTTCGATGAGTACATACCTATCACCTCCTTAACGAACAAAATATTTTGAACGACCAATATTAATGGATAATTATGAAATCATCAGACTTTTTGAAAATAATGGTAGAATTCAAAAGTTCATACCGGCTGAAAATCAGAGTAAGCACTTTTTCATAATGTCCGTACTTTACACGGTAATAAATAAAAGACATCATTTAATTAACGTACCACAAATTATTGTAATACTTTCTGAAGGAATCCCGTAAAACATTTCCATAAATTCATTAGCTTGTCTCATGAAGAGGAAACTACACATTATTATCAATTAGGATAGCTAGAAATAACTCACAATTAAATACTCAGTTTTATGTCGAAAAGACACATTGATGATGAAATGATATTCTTGATTAATAAAGGTTATGAAAATTTTTATTTAGAAATATATCAGTATCTTGCCAAAGTAGCATACACAAACACGCTACCTTAACGACCTTTTCAGCTTGCGCAAAGAAATGCTTATTACATTAGGTCCAGTTTTCTTGTTGATATTAAAATGTCTCCACTGCCAATATGTCCTCAATTCCAAACGTTTTTGATAAGTTGGATATATAACATTTTAAACAGTAGCTTAGAATGATTTGTTGGTATTATTAGCTTTGATGAAAAAGTTCTTTTAGTTCCTGCTATCAGATTACCTGAACTTACATAAAGATAACGAAAAATGTTTTTCGACGAAATGTATATGGGATCGAAAATAATTTCGATTATAAGCAATATGTTCTCAAACATGTTAACGGCTGCTTTTTTCATAGGGTCACTTGATTAGCTATTTGAAAAACAAATCATTGAATACAACCAAGTACAATTTTTTGAAGGAATTTAATGAAAAGTCGTACACACTCTTTTATTCATACAAGACTGCTGTTTTTTCGATAATTATTTTTAAGATGACAATGACACGGTAGTAACTGAGTGAAACACAGGTTGAAAGTAATGACATTATTCAAAGGAACTTGGATTAAGTTATCTATTTCATGGGTGTATTATCAAAACTCCAATGGGGTATATTTTTCGCGGATTTTCGACTGCTTTACGGAAATAAATCCCCGCGAATTTTTGAAAAAACGAAAAAAACTATTCCACAAACGTTATTACTTTTCAAAAATGTTAAAACTTTTTTCATCGGCTAAAATAAGTAATTGAAAATAGCTCATCCGCGAAATGCAGATGAAATGGAGTTTTTACAAGATGCTTTCATCATTGGTCATTTGAAATGCTCAAATCTGCGAAAATTTACCCCATTAATACAATTACCAATGTGATGTGATTATGTCTCACGAGACTCAAAATGACGCATCTTTCAATGGAGTCAAGTTTTTATAAGCTCCCTTTGGATTTGGTTATCATACGCTCAATTCAAAACAAGGCATTCGTTGGTCGCGACGTAATTTATGAAAATATCTATTATTTCTATACTTGACAGAAGAAATATTTTGGCCGGATTGGCGGACATCTGCAAAACTGAAGAACTATTCTTTTAGTTTCATTTCAGACGAAGATTTATGCCTAGTGAATGCAAATGCCCGAATGTGTTGGCTAATTTCTTAGTGAGCGAGAATGAGTGATTATCACCATACTTTAGTTTAGAGAGGGGGTTATTCATTTGGCTCAAATAGAAAAAGATTCCTAGTCGCTTTGAAACTAACTTTGACACGTATCACGAATGATTATATCAGAAGCAATTTCAAAGCGATTTGGAGTCGCAAAAAAAAGATTCCTGGTGGCTTTGAAACTAACTTTGACACGTATCACGAATGATTATATCAGAAGCAATTTCAAAGTGATTTGGAGTGCAAAAAAAAAATTCCTAGTCGCTTTGAAACTAACTTTGACACGTATCACGAATGATTATATCAGAAGCAATTTCAAAGTGATTTGGAGTCGCAAAAAACACCCAACCCCAAAGGATGAAAGAAAACGCCAGGATTTAAAGTAGTGGTTAAAGTAGAAAAAAAAAGACTTCTCCCGAAACTTATTTAAGGGTTTCACGAGAGGACAATCAGAGAAGATGAAACCTCTCCAATCAGCTTTTGTATATTTTTGACTCTAAAAATATAAAAATAATTTATAAACAACACAAGTGATTAAAAATAATTTACCATACAGTCGTGTCCTGTACCAAACCCTACTGTTTATGCAGATATTCAATAAATTGCCTTAAAATTTTCAATTAGGCATCTTTTCACGCTTTTATTATTTTCGAAACTACTTTCGTCGCTTATGTATGATGTGCGGGTTTGGTATAAGCTACCTATGTACACAGTCAAAGTTGCTTTATTTATAGATATAAATACGAATAAATTTGTTAAAAAAATAATTTTGGCCGATGCGAGTGACCAACCTCGAAAAATTTAGTATTGAATTTATTAAATATAAAAAATATCATTCGACTCTGAGTGATTAGTGATAGTGTCATACTCGTCGGAAGAAACAGAGCTTGAAGCCCCTTCGTCGTCACTCCAAAATTCATCATCATCACCATCATCGTCATCATCGCTGAAAAAATGTTCCACTGAACTAGTATCGTCGATGTCTTTGGAAGTTTGCAATTCAATTGTTGTCTCGTTTTCTTCAAAGTTTTCTTTCCAAATTTCATTTTCAGTTTCAGCATTTATAGTTATAGCATACTGAAACAGTTTTTCTAATTCGGCAAGAAAATTGCGTACATGAACGATTCTTTCTTGCAAAATGTACTTCAATCCAATAGAACTTTCTTTACCAATATATTTATTCAATAATTTCAACTGTTGTTCCCAATAGCAGATCGTGTCTCTCATTTCTTGTTCTACGATTGAAATCTCTTCTTTTGCTCGTTGTGTTCGAACATAAAATTGGACAAGCGATTTGATCACGTTGCTCGGAACTGCAGAGCTCGTTGTCTATAAATTCGAGAAAATTTATTAGGTGGCATTATACGTTGCTGTTTACCAACATCTGAAACACTTCAAGAGGATGGAGAAAAGAAAACGATATGTTAACAAGAACGACATGTTTTGTAATAGCGGGCGATTGCACCTTTCCTAAACTAGTTTGAAATAAACCTACTAGAAAATATTCTTCATGTAAAATATGCAAGGCGGAAATCGATGAAATTCGGTATTTCGGTTATTTAAATATAGACCTTATCAGAGTGATTTTTCTAAAAGAACGATGCATTGTGGGATTGTTTCACGGGGTATTACAATAGAAATCCCTCGAGCTAAAAACCCAGATCTAGCATAAGTAGGCATCATGATTACCTCAGAAACAAAGTTGACTTCATTGTACATCGATGACTTCACATTTAAGGCTTCATTGTATGCAACACTTTTAAATTCAGATGTTATTTCAGAATTCATTGAGTTGTAAGTAGCCAACAAATTTTTGATTTCTTTACAAACTTTGTTTATCTGTTTGCTGATCCTTGTAGCGATTGCAGATCCATCTTAAAACAAGAAAACATTAAAATCATTGACATGTTGCTTTTTAACTGGTGTTAATAAATCTTGCTTTCAAACTTTTACGTGTGTCTATATCCGATTATTAACCGACTCGAAAGTAGGTGGGTCACATTGGATGGTTTTTTACTCGTGCGATTTGCTTGGTTTAGTTTCTCAACTGTCATTTTTGGCGGGGAATTCAGACTGCTAATGTTACTATACGAATTTTTTCTCGTGTGGGCTAAGTGAAATGGTAAAAACTAGTCCAGGACTTTATGTAATATAGTCAATAGCCCTTAATAACGGCTATCATTACCTGCATATCGTTTCTTTAGCGCTAACAACATCAATCTTTCAGAACACCTGCTGTATAAAGTGGATGCTGTTTCCTTCGATTTTTCAGACAAATACTTTAGATGTTGGTATCGAAACTCTGCAATTTTTGTGGTCCATCTAATTTCAATGTGATGTTTCTTTTCAAATGAACATAAAGTTTTTTCGAGTCTAAAAGAGAGAAAGCATGCCATAAGCATTACCATTGAATTTTTGCTGTCAAGAAAACTCCATAAAACGGTGTCTGGTGAAAAGCAATACTGATTTATTAAGATTTATTACTTTTGTGACGAATAAAATATAAATCTAACAGTTGATAGAAGAACAAATATTTCATTTACTTTGTTGCTTTACGTTGATGTAAGGCAGTATCGCAAATTCTTTCACTTATCAAAGCCAATGATGACTCCTTGAAGTAATCTTTCAGCTTCAGATAATACGACTGCTTCCAACCAAGATCTAAGGAGATTTAAAATTATAAATAATTATAATAATAACTTTCATGAAATGATTGGCAAATTATATTTTTTAATACTCGGCCATATCAGGAAATAAAGCCATCAACGCCAATGAACTGAAAAAGTGTTTGTCAAGGTTTTCAAAGATTTCAAATAAAAAAATTAATCACTTTAGTTAATTTCTCTTACCTTGTTGTGTTGGTTTTGTTTTATGAGTCACAATATCATCCTCTTCCTTTTTCCAAGACTTCAACACTTCTTCATCGACATTAACTAAAATAGAAGACAAAACTGCATATAGGATTAACTAAATCTCGTTACTATATTCGATTTGAAGTTGCTTAAATTTATAACGTTTACAACTTTACTCGATATTATCTAATTAGTAAAGTCTCGTAAGATGTTTCCATTCTAACATTCTTTAAACCAAAATTGAGTTTCCCTTGGAGACGATTCATTCAACAGTAAATCAAATGTACAGGAAATCAGTCTTTCGTGGTATGAACATTGAAAAAAAATTACCGGGTAGCTGAGAACGTATAGATTGGATCTCCGATTCGCAAGATTTTAATGTTTCTTTGGCTTTTTGATGCAGGAATACGAGGTATTTTCCTGAAAAAAAGAAAAATTGATATCTCATTATAGTTACCCACTTCAAAAGAATTTATACCACGACAAAATTTTGATGTAATACATCTACATACCTATATTACCCATCTTCTTTGAGCCAAAATGCATCAAAGCGTCACTTAAAAGATCCATACGATGAGCAGGCGTCATTTCTTTGGTGATTTTTGAGAAGGAACGTAGATAAGACCACAATCTTTCCATTAACTCTCCATCCATGAGGCCAAAAGTATCAAGTCTTCTTATTGAGTTTTTAATCTGAAATATTAAATTCGATTTTTAATTATTTGTCATGTCTGGTGAATATAAAGTAACGCGTGTTATTAGTTAGTGTTGAGGTATTACTCTTTTTTCATGTCTCTTCGGATATCTCCTCAAAAGTCTATACCCCTTGTGAAAATGTCATGCCTCCTTCCTCCTTGAATCTGTTGAGCTTAATTTTAGTCATGTAAAATGTGCGATAAGTAAAACAATTATTATATATTGGTTTGTTATCCATGTAACAGTATCTTTTGCAAAGTTATTACAAACTTGGTATCTGTTAATTAGCATTTAAAACATTCAAAAAATACCATGACCAGGACCAGAAAGGCCATGACTGCGTGCACTGAAATTTTTTTCAAAACATGGCAAAACCAGACTAACAAGCAAGGAAGGGGTATTACCTTAAGGCTAGCGTTGGGGTTGAAAAAAATCGAAATATAAAATAGTGTGCTTCTTTGGAACAACACATAAAATCAACATCACAGGAACTTTCATACCTGACAATCTCCTCTATGGCCATAAGAATGGAACACTGGTATTCCAAATTTAAATTCTTTATATTTTTCAAACGTCTTCTTTTTCTAGAATAAAGAAATAACTTAACTTAAAATTAAGGTAAAATATAATATTGAAAAATATCGCTGTTTAGTGTGACAGTCACAAGCTTTCCAAAAGCTGAAAAAGACTTAATTTATAATGATTTTAGAGAAAACCAGATCTTATACCTTGGAACAACTAAACGGTGGGAATTTAATTTGGTAAACGATGGAATAGCTTAATCCGACAACATTTCATTCCACAAAAATTACCCTGAGGTTCAAATACCTGTAAATGTAATTTCAGCACACATGCAATGTCATATATCACGTGTACGCTCAAGTCTTTGCCTTTACTGTCCTCTAATATACGGTCAAGTAGGAATACTGCATATCCCAACCTAAAAGGTTTCATCATTTAAAAACTAAAAACATACCACTAACATTGCATTGGACAAGCTAATTGATAATGTAAAGAGTATAAGAAAATTGCAGATGCCTACAGTTAAATCCTGGTAATTCCACGCTTCATAAAAAATAACTAAATGATTGAACATGAATAAGAATCTTCTTGAACCAAAACCCAATGGCGTTCTAAATTCAATTTCCTATTCAATAAAGAAAATCACACACCTTTCACCATGCTTCATATTCAAAAACAGCTTTGGAAATTCATGCCGACATGACATTCCAAAGATACCAGTGACGCTGAGTTTATTTGTCTTCCGTTTTGACCTCAGATTATTTCCAGCTTGGAAGTTACTACAATCCTTGAAAAAAAAAGATAAATTACTTTCAAAGATGTTTTGTAAAACAGTCTGATAAATTAAATGGTCAAAATAATGTGTATTTTAAGAACCACCACGGACCGTTTCTGAAAAAAAGTATAAAAAAGCTTTTAATTTTCTATTATCAACAAACCACAACAAACCTTTGTCTTTAAAGTATCGTCATAACTTTCCATGTATGTCTTAATTTCTTCATCCATAACAAATAGATCGTCAGACCGGGTGGCCAGTCTTTTTGACTTGGAAGAGGAATTCTTTAATACCAGACCAAAATTTGCATCAAAGCAATAAAACATATTGCCACTTTTCTAAATAAAGTATTAAAAACATTTGTGATATAATAGTTCAAAAAGCTATAACGCATTTTGTCAACAGCTTTAAGAAAAGAACATTATCCTTTAATTAAAAAATGGTTTATTTCATTGGAATGAAACAATGCCTTTCCAACTTGCAGTTAAAACGTTTAAACAAAGTAATAAATCTGTCAAAAAAATAATGTTTCGCCACATCTTTCGCTTACAATACCTTAGGGCATGACGCACATTTTTCTAACCCATGATAATCAGGACAAATTGTTTTTAGATTCGACATTTGTCGCCGAAAATGTCTGAATTGATCTAAAGAGTCAGTTTGTGACATGCGGTTGAGATATTTTTTCTGAAAAACAAATACATACAAAAAAGAGAATGGAACAAATGAAAAGAGTATAATATTAATCAAATCCAGTATACTTTATATAGATACTTTTTGTACAGTTTTTCATTTAAAATGAGGGTGTCTAATCATATAAATATGTCAAATGAAAAGGTTGAAAGTGTTAAAAAGATCTTTACCAAATCTAGGTCTATGACTCCACTTTTCCACGACAGACCCTCACAAAAAGATGTAAAGGAAATTTTACTCTCTAGTTGTAGAGCTACAAAGAGGTGCATCAAATTGACTGAAACAACTGTGTTAGGTTTTATTGGTGTCACTGGCCATAGATCAAGGTGTAACAATGAAGTAAATTCGTCCTTGCATCCACAAAAATGTATAAGACATTGATGGTGAGCACCTAAGGGAAAATAATTATATAAAAGACCAAGAATCTAATCACCTGTATGAGTACACTTCTTACCAAAAGCTCCTGTTGATTAGAGTTAAAAATAAACTCCTATTTTGTGACATTTTTGAGGTAGGTAGCCACATTTAGTAGCCACTCATTGTTTGAGTTTGAAATGTGGCTGCCAGTTAAGACTTAAACAGTAAAATGTTAAATAATTTCTCCACATAATATGTACTCTTCTAAAGTGTGAGCAAATTATGTGGCTACCAGGTCACGTGGCTGACTATATTCTTAAGCTTTGGAGGTCAATAACAAGATATTGAATTATTTTTTTTGGTGATTTCCTTTTTTCAATTATAGCTAAGATTGGACTTTCAATCTATATATTTAAAAAATGTGTCCCAATCTTGAACATTTTTCACTATTCCCTGTGAAAATTCAACTACAGCTTAGCAGAGCTTAGCACTTATCTTTATTCTGTTACTTGACAACTGTACAAGTTTTTGGCTGACTTTCAAAAAAATGAAGAAAGAAGGTGATGTAGGTGATCTGTTTTAATACTAAAAGACAATACAAAATTCAATATGTATGTTTCAAACAATACACCTATGTTTCATATTTTTCTTATGAAGTTACCTGTTTCAGATATAACAGTCAAAATTCTTGAGTACAACTTATCACATTGGAGTGCATGCTGGCTTGCTGACAAAACAGATGTAACATGGAAAGGTTCAACTATTCCATCAAGCTAAAAAGGGATAAAAATTTGTTGGTACTGAAGTCATAACTAATGTAAATTGTTATAGGAAGCTGAGAAGAGACATAATAGAGAGTTTTAATAATCTAATGATCTAATAAAGTTCAATCTGGATTTTCTAAAAACATCTCAAGGACATCCCAGGAAATCTCTAGAAACACACTAATGGTAGTATAGCATAGCGCAGAACATTGCATTGATGCAATAGAACCACTTATTTTCTAAGTGTGAATGTCATTTTAAGAAATAATCAAGATGTTCTCAAAGATTGACAATTTAGATTATTGGTATAAAATAAAAACTTTGTCTTAATTTTTTTCAAAACATATCTGCATCAATAACACTGTGTAGTTTTAATTTTGTATTTATCTTCTTACACAAGTAAGTGGCTTTCATTATGCAAATTCTTGTATTTCTATTGGAGGAAGCTGTCATGTAAATTTAATTGTTCACGTGTAGTACAGTAGTACAGGGTTGCAAGAGCAAGGTATATTAATAGAAAATAAATAAGAATAATAACCTTCACTTCAACTAAATTGTGAAACAGGACATTTTTATGAATTTTTGTTGCACAGTCATGGCAATAGAACGACATAGGACCACATGATTTGCACGATATGTAACTGGCATCAAACAGTTCTGAGCAAAAACAGCACTGATCAGGAAAAAAATCAAATTTTTCAGCATACAATTTACAAAAGTCAATATTATGCTTATCCCAATGCCCTAGTTCTTTAACTTTCTTCATTTCGTAACGACTTTTAGATGGTAACTCATCATTAACATTAGCTCTATTATCAAACAGCAAATTTCCAAACTCATTTTTTTCAATAGGTTTATCCACTTGAGATGTTGATCCAAACTCTTTTTCATTTGAACTTTGATTATGTTTCGGTGGTCCTTTAAGTTTTGTCTTTTTTTTTCCATTGGAAATCCACGTACTAGCAATTTTTACTTTTCTTTTTTTACTTTTTGGGAAAGGGAATGGCATATCGAACTTTTGATTTTTTATATCTAAAGTAAAATCACGAGTTTTCATTATTATAGTTGAAAACAGGGTTGGGTTTCAGTATAAGATGTTCCAGAAAAGAATTGTACACAAGAGGTAGAGAATATTAAGTTATTTCCCATACTGGCCCATAAGTTTTACATTTTTGATTCAAAGCAACTGTTCTCCCCAATAGAGAATTTGACCCCAGATGGACAAGAATCCTTTTATGACAATATAATCCTCCACTCCCCCCAAAAAAAGGACTGGAACCAGGATTATTGCTAAGTCAAATAATATACTATTATACAGCATCTGCAACCTTGGGCATAGAAATTGTGCATTGAGCAGGGAGCAGGCCCGGAAGAGTAGAGATATGGAAGCCCACAGGATACCTGTATCAAATACAACTCCACTGCTCTAATCGCTATAATCTATAATCTGGAGAAATCCAATGTCTGTCTGACTGACAAACCCTACTGTGAAGCGGGTTAACTTGGGAACCTCCAGTCAAACAGGGGATTACCAAATATATATGGTCTTCTTTTCCACAACAAGTTTGTTTTGACAATTTCACCAAGCTTATCAATCACACATCAAATCCAAAACAAGAGTGAACATATCAGATTACTCCAATGCAATCAAAAAATAACATGAAAGTAAAAGTCATAAATGTCTACTTCAGCTCATTGCGGGCTCATTGTCATTTTGTTTTGTTTCTTTCTATCGAGATCAGCAAAATAAAAGCAGTTAATTAGATTTTTAAAATTACCCAGTGTCGAAACAACGCACTTGATGACAAGAAAGATATACTATAATACTATACTTGCCACAACTGTTTTCATGCTGTCAATCAGGTAGAGGTAAAAAATAGTAACAATGTCAACACAAAGGTCTACTTATTTATTATGAATTGCCAGAGGAAATAAATCAATAATCAAGTGATAAATCAAGTGATATATTGAACGGAAATGAAAATCAAGGTCCTGGGAATTTTGCCCAAATTTTCAAAAAAGGTGTCCCCTGTTTAGTTTTTTATTGCCAACCCTATCACTAATGAAGTAAAGTTTTTTTACAACCTATATTTCTTTGTTCTTGAGGGCCCATTTCAGTTTTTGTTTGAAAAATCATCCAAAAATTTCTTTTTGCTGTGTTTATACCCTAAAATGTCCCATACGTAATGTGCCCCCCCCCCAAGCCTTGCACTGATAAATAGTGATTGCTGTGTCAATTTTGACAATATCAACCAGCCCAAACCTTTTATTTTCAGTTGTAGTAATGGTATACAAATGATTTTTTATGTTGCTTTTATAGTTAGAGTTACTTGTCTTTCTAGCACTGATTAACGGGATTTAATTGTTGAACGCAGAATCAAATTCTAATCAAATCTAAAATTGAGGGTAAAAAGCGATTGAATCGTAGATGACCCTAACTCTCCTCACACCTCCCTCTTTAATGGGCCATTCCAGTTTTCATCCGTTAGTGGATGACATGGAATTTCCATAGCAATTTGATTTTAAGGAGGTCTGGAATTTCCAACACTTTTTCACAGATTGCCTTTGGATTTTTGTTACCCTGTAAAAATAATTTCATGGATTTGCATAGGTTTCTTCGATCAAGGTGAAAAACGAAGTTGTCTACTAGGGGTGAACAATTGTTTCCTGGAATGGCCCACTGTAACCCTTATAATTTAAAAAAGTTTAAGGATTTTTTTTTAATACATACCAGGCGTAATCAATCGATCATAATCGAAACTGTTTTTTAATAGAATTTTAATATCGAATCTAATATCAAATATAAAATTGTTCGATTAAATTCAATTAATTCGGTAATCAAATTATTCAATTGATTATGCCTGCTAATTATTATGTGGAAAAGGTCAAAAATAGATTAAAAATTTATATTTTCTGCCAAATGAAAAGCAATGACAGAATTAAAGACGACCCTGGACGACCCCTGGAAATTTCTGGGGTGTTCCGGGTGTGAAATATCTAACCTATATACCTTCACCCCCGGAAACCCCGTAAAACTAGGAGTTCAGGGATTCCGGGGAAACCCCGTAAAACTGGGAGTTCGGGGATTCCGGGGTGATCCGGGGGAGATCATCTGAAAGCTTGCTGAACTTGAACTTAAAATCCCTCTTAGGAGGCTCATCATCGGCTTGTGGGCGTAGCTTGGGTTTACTTTCTTTCATCTAACTTTTTCGGTAACCCCCAAATCCCCCGGAACCCCCTGAACCCCCTGAAATCCCTGGAACGCAATCTAACCTGTGTCGACCCCCAGATCGCCCAGAAATTTCCGGGGGATTCCGGGGTCGTCCAGGGTTGTAATTAAAGGTGAGTGAGATGGAGGCGGCTATCTACTGTACTTTTGGGGGTAATATTCAGTCACTGGGTCTTCATTCTATCTTTCTATCTATCTATCTAATTGACATCCTTTATGAACTGACTAAATAAAGAAGGAGGTCAAATAAACCACTATCATTACACATTTTGTTTCCCCCCATGCTGTCATAAAAAAGGATGGGGCCCCAAAAAGATCAAACCAAAATTTTGATAAATTGTTTGTTCTAGAGGGGGTCAGGATTTTATATTGGGGTGTTGTCAGGACTAGACAACCAGTAATGATAATGAGTTTGTGTACTGACACATATCAACTCACTAACCACAGGCTGGGTAGGGTAATAAAAACCAAACCAGAGCATATTGGGTTCTTCCAGTTATCCAAACCAGGCCCAGGCGCAGGCAGAGCATATTGCTGAATGTTGATTCGGAAAAACAGCACTGATCTCAAATATACCATAAATAATATTGAGACCACCCACAGGTTATAGCAGGAATTTAAACCATTGCCATCTCCGACTATTATCTTTGACCATAGATTTACACAAGAACTATATATTATAGAGTATAAATTTGTATCTATAAAAATGTAAAATTGCAATTTCCCGCCTTCCGACCTCCGTTAACGCTACATGGTCTACCATTATGGAACTTGCGCATGCTCCGTACGACAATAAGAGAGTAAACGATTCCTATCAATTTGCGCTACGTTCCAGAAAATAAGAGCAAGGTAGTTAACCAATGCGTATCAGTTATTCTTTACAAGCGCAAACGAATCGCCATCAGTTACTAATTACATAAACGGGTGGTTAGGGTGGGAACATTTTAGAAAAAGTCAAAATTGTTTTAAGAAAATGGTCTATGGCTGTATGGTCTTACCTTCACTTTCATATCCAGGAAGTGCTTTTCTCTTTCTAACTCTTTTACCATCAGGAATTTCCGTAAACCAATCTTTCTTTCCAACCAAACCATTCACTCTGTCACTCGCAGCCTTTTTAGAATCTATTACAAAAAAAATTAAAAATGCGTAAAATAAAACCTAATTTTAAACGGTAGCGTTCATAAAATTACATTGATTTTCGCATGAAAAAAATTCTGCTCATCAGATACGGAACAAAAGAAAAACCGAAAAACCCAATTTCTGTCGTTTCGCAACGATAGGTTGGATAGGTTTTACGAAAAACTTGAT
>JAUJPO010060436.1:0-13312 GCA_032270745.1 Tiaropsis multicirrata | reverse complement strand
TCAATCTTCTTTTTTTAGCCTCTAACACCACTTCCAATCTAGTAGAAGCAATCAAGGATTTATGTGACAATAGACTTGTTGAGGACAAAACTGCTGTTTGCGAAGAGCAAGCAGTTGAAGGAAAAATAATGTCAATCTATCCATTCGAAGGGCCTGAAGATCAGAAGGTCTTCGATATGGAGTAAGAAACTTTACTTGGATTACTCTAATGAGATCTTATTTTCGCGTTTCGCCAAATGTGATTATTTTTGAAAATTGACAAAATTATACCGGGTGTTTCATAAAAAAGAGAACAATTTTAAATCAAATAATGAGATAACTAAAAAATTTAACAAGTTTTAATAGATAGTGGAAATCTCACAACTTGCGCATCAGTAACGCCTCTGGATAGTCTTGAAGTTTGTTCGAGTTAATACTATCACTATAACTATAACTATCTTACATATTATTTCAGTGTGTTTTTTTGTTCTGTAGGCCACTTCTAGAAGATCTCCCAATAGCCATAAAACTCCAAAATCTACCAACTAATTAAGTTGTCTTCCTTCTTGAGTATAAAATAAAAAACAAATTATCAAAATCTTGAGAAAAACTGAAGTAAAGGTATTATAATCGAACGTGCGCTATTATTTTAAAGTTGAATAGACCATTTTATAAATCACGTCATGAACAACACTTGCCTCCATTTCAAGATGTCATCAAGGAACTTATATCCTACAGGGATTCGTGTGCAAATCTACATTTGAAAAGAATACGATTTAATTGGAGCTCTTTAAGAATAAATAAGTTTTTTTCATTACGTAATTTATGAAAAGGTCTAATGGCTTATAGTAATTTGCTGAATCTCAGTCCGCCAATTGCTAATTTACGGAATTTGCTTGTAACTTTTTCCAAATTAAAAGGCGGAATGAAATTCCACAAGTTACTATAAGCCAGTTGTATTTACAATTTTTGAGATTCTTGCATTTATAATTTCTTGTGTACGCCCCAATAAATTTTATGAAACTTGATTAACTACACCGGTACTTGTTGTTTTCTTTCAGGCCTTTATTAAGTCAGCTACTGGATGAAAAATATGAGGAACCAAAACAGCAAAAGTAAATTAAATTTAAAATTTCTATGTTTAATTTAACGTAGTATCTTCTTTTGCAAAAATATTTAAAAGATTGAGCAATTTCTCTTCGAAATTTGCACCATTGTCTTGCGTTTCTAGTACAAATAAAAAAAAGGTTAGATACCTCACATGTATTTTACATATGTATAACTTTTGCTTCAAAACTCTTTTAAGACATGTCAATAGAATGAAAAGCAACAAGTTGCGCTCAAAAAGGAGAAAGTCAAACCATAAGAAAGGTATGTAGGACCCATCACTTTTTATAAAACGACAAAATTAAAACCCGTGTGACATTATATGACCCAGTTGACCTAATACTGAGAAATTGAGCTGCCCTGATATGTAACGACCCAAGTCCTATATGTGATCCGGCATAAGCTCCCCAATAATGCATCTCCTGGATGCTGGAAAAATTAAACTATTCACAATCCCTTGAAATGGTGGAATCAATAGACCTGGTCCTGGTGTGAAGCTGTTCAGAGGAACCGATACAGTTGTGGTATGTTCTACTGTATGACTGAGTGGTTGGCTCTGGTAACTCTGCAGCAAGAATTGAAAGTTCTGGTGATTTTGTATAAGGGTTCATGGTTTTGGTAATTCTGCTGTTGTTGGTTTTGATGATTCTGAAGCATGAGTTGTTGGTTTTGGTGATTCGGAAGCAGACTTTGTTGGTTTTGGGTAATTCTGAAGCTGGAGTTGTTGGTTTTGGTGATTCTTGTGAACCATCATCTTCTAGAGTAAATTCACCAAAAATATCAACAGTTTCACCAGAATTATTGATTCTACCAGAGCTATAGATTCCACAATTGATTGTGATTGTGAATATTTTAAAGAAGCACAAAACGTCTTTTTGACTTGTACATCCCTGGGAATATTAAACCACAAACTTGATTATTTTTTTATGTCCACAAGGTTTTATCTCAATAAATTGCTTTCATATTTATTCTTTAAATGTGCTATAGTTAAAGAACAACAGAATCAAGACACGCTCCAGACACAGGTATTTCTCTTTACATGTAATAGCTAGTATTGTTGATTGGACTATGGTTGTTCAAACCAAACAAGCCGAAATAGGATTCATGTTGGCAAAATCATACGAAAAAAACAAAATAGGATTTTAGATAGATTTATGACGAAGTGAAAGTTATTAGAAATTCAAAATCAGTATACCGGGTGGTCCAAAAAAACGTCCATACAATTAGAATATACAGACAGTTTAATTTTTTGGAATAAAGTTAATCTTGAAACCTTCAAAAGTATATGTATATAAAGTAATTTTTCGAGAGTCATAGGCTTTGCGAGAGTCATAGGCTTGACGAGAAACATTTGGCCATAAATAAGTTTACCCATGTAATAACCAATATTCTTTTTCATAAAGTTCGTTCATTCCATATTTCGACATTTTTTATTCAGCTTATATGTTTGAGTTGATCAAGAGTCAGGTTCATTTCAGTTTGAGTTGATCAAGAGTCAGGATCATTTCAGTTTGAGTTATAAAATAAATAAGTTTTATGTAATTCCGGTTCCAAAAATATAACCCTGCCTTCTTTCTGTGGTCACGTGTCCTTCATTTGCTTGATACAACCCAACAGGCCAGACGGGCAAGTTAGGGTAAATACGCTATCGGAAACCCTTCTCTGATTCAATTCAGACTTATTGTGGTTCAACTAAACCAGATTTGTTAAAGTTATCTGTTTGTTTGCTTTTTTTTTAATTTCAGAAATTCGCACACCCATTCTAAAGTTCATTATTCTTTTGCGGCTGGGTGACCTAAAAGATTTTATCTTCCGGAATTTCTCGGCGGTAACACGGAAACAGGTTTAGGGTTGGCCTCGGGTATGAAATAAAGATATTTCACTAACTGAATACATAAATATTTCTCCGAATACAAAAATATTTCACCGAATACAAACATTTGAGTTTTGCTACAAATCAACAACCATAATGGGTTACGCAATATAAATCTAATAATAAACTTTTAACACATTTTGTATGATCCTTGCTCCGCAATCTTAAGCCTAAAAAGTTGTTCGTATTTTAGGGAGACTCACGTTACTTCCACTTCTCGAAAGACCATTCAACACCTTCTCAACTCAAATCAACATGGAGGTTAACAGGTAAGATACTAGCCTGTACCAATCCCGTACAACGGGCTGATTTTTAAATATTTCCCGTTTTCCAAAAGGGAAATATTTGTTAAAACGGGCTTTCTCCATTTCTTTTCAGTTGTCAAAACGTCTTCCGTACGCCTTGACCGACGCCCATTTACGGGCCCAAATAAAGTAAATGCGAAGGAGGCTAATTTGTGAGGAGGTTCAAACAAGATTAGTTCAATTTATATTGAGACGATTAGTTCATCTGAGACGTAAAAATTGTAAAACGAGCATTATGTAGGAGTGCACTTTCCATTCAAGTTTCGATAAAAGCATCTCTTCCACAGATCTCATTTTACAAACTACTCGTCTGAGACGACTTTTTCGTCTCAGTATAAAAACACCTATTGTTGTTATGCTTTATTTTTATCAACTGTAGTTTCTAGTACAGTATTTTAATTGATGTTAAGAAAAATCTGATAGCGCCGTATCGTGTATACAAATGCAGGAAAATATAATTGTTGTTACTATGGGTTACCAAACGAATGAAAAAGCAATTAGATGAATTAAAAACAATACAGTACACGGATTTATAAGAATATAGGGATTATTTAAGATTTTGACCCACAGGCAAAATGTATATATTTTTAGATATTCTTATAGGGATATTTGGTTTCTGCACTCCTTTCAGAGTCAAAAAAGATTAAAGGGAACAGCATGTCATATAGTTATGAAAATGCTGATGATAGCACACAAACATCCATACGAAGGAGTACAGAGAGGAGTGCTGGATCATAACAAAAATCGAAAGTGACTTTGTCTCAAAAATATATTCAAAACAGCGAATCTAAACGGGTAATTTACGCAAATTTTTCTGTTGGAAAAATATGGAAAAATATATTGAGATCAAATTAAATATGACTAAGAAGAAAGTTCAAACTCAATACGAGCCAAGATTAAAAAAGGCAACTCAATATGAGTTTACAGCAATCTTAAGAAAAACACAATCTGTTCATCAGTTTTCAACCTACACAGCCATTTACGAAAATATCCTCCTATATGATGATAATAGGATTGTGTAGGCAGGCCTAGTAATGTTGATCAATTATCACCACAAAATATAGGAAAACCGTGAATTTCTTTAGATAATAAGGCGCTTGATAAGGAACCTAGCTAAAAAGAAATTTGAAGTAGATCATAAATGGAAAAGAGAAGGAAATATAATTTTTTACTTGACAAAGTTGCCACACCATTGACCCGTTTCTGCCACCAATGTTTTAGAAAGTAGAACTGGAGGAAACTGCCACTGGCCAACCCTTCCGTCTCTCACGCACATTTTACAGTTCATAAGAACAAGAAATAGACCGAATACAAAAAGAAAAGATATGAGGTGCGGATCCCGGGAGTGACGACTGTTCACCGCAGCAACTGGAAGACAAGTGAATCTAGAGGGAGTTGAAATCTTGAGTTGAAATTATTTTACGAAGACTGCGATCAAAGTGAACGGATGGAAGTTTTAGCTTTTCCTTTTAGGTCTTTGAAAAATAAAAGAACGAGCGATTCTAAGAGATTCACCAACAAATGATGAATAAAAGAGCCGCAAAGATGCGGATAAACAATAACATTCCTCAGCAATTGACTTTTAATAACAAGAAAATACATAAAAGCCTAAATGCAAAAAAGTGTGTTTTTAATCATTTTTCACTTTCGTTTTCCCGCCTCCTTATTCCTACTCTAAGGAGTCACGTGATAAATATGAAATACAAGAAAGAGGTAGGGGTGTTAAAATGTTGACATGGAAGAAGAAGGAGAAAAGTCGTATATATCTAAAGGAATTATTTTGGTTGACACATGGTTGAAAGAAAATGGAAATGTATTGAAATGTCTTTTTATTCTGTCTTGTCTCTAATCAAAAAGATTTCAAATTCAAAGTTTTTCCTGTATCTTCTTTCTTTTGGTTTGTGGCCATACAGGCTACATCTCATCTCCTTCGTTCAGAGCTTAAAGGCCTATTCGCTTTGGTCTTAAAATTAATATTAAGCCGTGAATTTTACTGCACATGCGCACTAAGGATGCACATAAGCAAACACCAAAACAACAAACGGCCTTCGTTCTAAAATCAAAACAAGATGTCCGCCATTATGAAAAAGCTTTGTAGACCTTTGTAACATAAATTATATAAATTTATGCGTATACCATATATAGGATTATTGTATAGACTCGAGTGACCACGCCATCTTGTCTATCTTGTTTCTTTTGGGACATCTGATACAGTCCTTTGCAATGATATTGAGATAGAGATTTCAGATGTTTCAGTATGACGGTTAATATGACGGCTACTTGAGCTTAGATACGCCGAAATGACGGTGTGTTGGCGTCTGTTACGACGTCGATTCCAGAATTCTTTACGGAACTGCGGGTTCATGATTGTGTAAAACAAGACGTTTGTGAAAGCTGTACTGATGCATGGTAGCATGGTTAATTTCATGATTCGTGTCTTTGTGTATTCCGCTTGCATTGTTTTCTCGAAGAACCCGATTGTATTCAGAATGAAGTAAACACCAAAGGGTGTCCAACTGCAAATGAAAATCAAAACCAAAACACCTAGAAAACGCACTACACGATTCCTGTGGTTGATTTTGACTTGGCTAACGAAATCCGGATCAAGTTTGTCTCGTGCTTTATAATAGAATTGACAGAATACCAAAAAGTAGACAACGGTCATGATTACTACCGGAATAACCAGTCCGGAAATGGACAAAACGGACCGGTAGATGCCAGTGAATTCTTTAGTGAATCTGTGAGTTCGCAAACAGAAGCCGTATGTTTTAGTATTTTTCATGGTCAATGCGTTCGGAATGAACACAAGGAAACTAGAAATCCAAAAAGCGATAAATATTCTCATCGATTTTCTCTTAAAATTTAAATGCGTATTGTTTGCCATCGGATGTTTGATAATGTTATACCTCACAATTGACATGTGCAGGATAATCCACACATTGACAAAAGCCGCTATAAAGAATCCGGTTAACCCGTCTGTGAACCCGCATATAATGGAATCCAAAATCGGGTTATCATTATGAACAGATTTTAAATTGATAACAATCCACGGGATGAATCCGATTTGTTGCCCGATATTTGCTACTCCCAAATGAACCAAACAAAAATGAAAATGTGTTCTTTGTATGTTGCCATGACGATAAACATAAATAAACACCAAGTTGGCCAGAATTCCACATGTTAACATTAATATAGCCAAAGCGGCGTATAAAAAATTCCAAGGGTATGAGAAAATCTCTTCCACAGTTTGGCTACCATCTTGATGTGTTTCGTTTGACGCGTTGCTCAATGTCATTTTCTCATATTTAATATCTAAAAGAAGTGGGTATATAATAAAATGTTCCAATACAGAGATAAAGTTTCACTTAGATATCTACATCATCTAATCTCTGGGAAAGAGAAACACATTGGCGGAAAAAGTACTGGGTATGAACGAACCAGTTGACACGGAACATCCTTTTAAAATCCAGAAAATAATAAACGCCCGGGCGTTTGGCGTTTATTCGAAGTAATGTGGTATACAATTTGATTCTTCATCGCATCATGGCTTACGACCATATCTTGAAGGTCTAATGAATAAACTTCTAAAATTTAGTTATCGATTCTTTTCTCGTCGGTCAAATTTTTGACAATTATTCTCTACATCCTTTTCTTTAAATAGTATTGCAAAAAAAAAACGAAACTAAAAGTTATTTGATTACTGAAGCTTCACGCATCCCTTTTGATTAATTTATTTAATAAAATATTTTATTATGGAAATTAAAAAAAGGTGAATTTTTGACCAGCAGAAGTCCAGTATCAATTTTCAATAACGTTCGACTAATTTTCTTATATCTTTTAAGTGACATCTTTTCATGCAAATTCATGATATCCATTACGTCATCTGTTGCGTCATCATTACGACATGGGTGTTTGCTACTAGTTTTCAACAATAAAAGTAGTTTTTTATGTTTCCGTAGAAAGAATGATGTCAGCTGACTTTCACTCCTTCAACGAAGTTTGTAAACCTTTTATTTATCGGGCAGCTTTTCTTTTGTAATTGAATGGTAAAGGAAAGGGTCAGGTTGAGCAGTTTAGAAGCTCCCACCATTTGGACGTTCTCAATGTTTTCTAAAGAAAAACATTACGTACACATTAAAAAGTAATTAACATCAAACAATTAGAAAGAGGGAGCTTCTAAAACCCAACCTGTGACCCAATAACGGCCGTTTCTTTAATTTGAGAAACTTTTGTGAGATCAAATATTCGCAAAAAGATTTTGATGAACTTTCGCGAATTGGAAAAGTCGCAAATTCTCCCAAGATAAACATTCGCGAGATAAAATATCGCAAAAAAATGGTTTTCTAAATAGAATACTCGAAGATTTCCCGGCTTCAATTTGTCACTAAAAAAAAGAACAAAAGGAAAAAAAATATTTGCTGGAAGAATGGATACCTCCCACCAACTCACCTGACAGCTAATTATTATTTTGAGCCTCAGAGATACATCCAAAGCAAACTATCCAAGAGAGAGACATCCTAATTTTGTTTTGATTACGTTTTACAATAAAAACTATTTTTCACCAAATCATATCTTCTCACAATTTGATAACATCACTTTATTTATTTCTCCATATCTCCCTTAACTCTCTCCCCTGTTATTTACGTACTTCCAACTTGCACGGGAAGCATCCTTTATTCGACCACCTTCTCAACTCTTTTAAGTCCTTAAAACCCAGATTTAACCTTGCGAAATATTTCCAGCTGTATTTCGTAAGAACTATCTCTTCAAGGCTTAACGCTTACCACAGATCTTCAATTTTTTATACAATGATATTCTACTGATCTCTATTATCTCAAAGTATTATTTTGAAATTCTTATAATCTTTCTCACCAGTTCTTTAGGTGAAAATAAATTAAATTGTCCCGAAAAAAAAACAAGATCATGCAAATTCTTATCAAAGATAGATGTAATATCCAAAAATAGTGTGTGATATTTTTTTATATCCAGAGCCTTATGTTAAATTACCTGTAACTCCCATTCCCCAGGTGAGAAATTAGAGAAAAGGTTGTCTGGTGTGTGTGGGCCTTAAGTGTGATGAATTTTTGAAAACTTTGGCAAGAGTGTCTCTTTAAGCGTCAAAATTATCGTCAAAAGATCTTTCTAGGGGTCGGGTTCGTGAGGCCTGGGTTACACATACCTTTCATCTCTCAACCCAGTTCCCCGGACTGTGACCTAAGAGGTCCCGATTTCTGTCAAAAATAATAGTAGTTTGGATAAGTTTCCCTACCTCCCTGTTACAACTTTAATATCTCAATCAATCTTAGTCTTTCCAAGATTTCTTTATTTTTAAACTTGAAAAACAAAGTCTTGCCTCTTTGTTTTGATATTGGAGGTGGTACTGATTTTGAACTATACAAGTTTGACATATCTTAGAACAAGATCAAATTCAAAACGAAAGAATCAAATAGAGGCTAGAACGTATACATTCATTAAGTTTGGAGTTCCAAATTCAAATATTTTTGATATCTTAAACTTAGCAGTGTTTTCTATAGAATAATAACATATGCTAGCTTGTTTTCTTTTCGTCGGTTTTTAAAAAGGAGACCAGAAAACATTAATATCTTTAAATGAAAAAGTTCGAATCTTTGTTTTAAAAAACGCACGACATCAAGGTGGCGGAATCATGCCTAGTGTTACACACAGGTTTCAGAAAAGTGCCATTAAGGGGAGGGCGTACGGAGTTCGGAATCCCGATATACCGATCTATTTTCCTGAAGAATACCGATATACCGATCATCTTTTCAATAAAATACCGATACCGACCAATATTTTCATGACAACGATAAAACTCAGCCGTAATCATACCTCACGAAAAAGGACTAAAGTGCGACAGTGAATTTAGATCCTAAAAAAGCCATACACTCCTGTTCCAGTGTCCAGGTGATATATAAAAGTTCACCCGGATGAGTTTGAGAAATCAAAAATCGGTAAAGTGGGTATAGAGTAATATAATTTAGTGACTAAGGAGGCGCCACCGGTTGGCGGCGACGGGAAGAAAATTTTGAAAATAGGGCTTCCTAGATTGGCTAACAAGCTTATTCTGGCTATTTTAGAGCATTTCTTTCACCGGGGTATACAACTTTATCCCGAAATACCAATGTTTTCTGAAGAAATTCCGAAATACCGACCAAAAAAGGTGTCAATTACCGATACCGATTCCGATTCGTGGTTGGAATACCGAGTACCGATCGATTTTACCCCTTCATCCCGAAATACCATTAAAAAAAAAGGCCTTATACCGATGTACCGATAATCCGTACCCCTCCCCCCCCTAAAAGTTCCCCCCAAAAAAGAGCTCTTCTTAATTAAATTTTTTGCATTTTAAATGTTTTCTATGATTAAAAATAGCATAACAGTACTAATAAATAACTGACAGGATTTGACAAAAGATCAGTTAATCATCAATTGTAAACATCCTTATATATAAAGAAGCTCATTTCATTTATCTCGACTAATTAAGAAGGCATTCGTAAGGGATTAATGGACAGTCAATTTCAAAATAGAAAAGGCAGGCACTTTCTCAAAATCCTAAATTGATAAAATCATTTCTCTTTGTTTTGAATAAAAAGCTTGAATCGATTTTACATTACTTTTTGCATTCTCTTTATTGATTTTAAAAACCCTCATTTTTGTCATGTGTTGATCATAGCAGTTGTTGTTTATATTTTAGGACGATGCAACAGGACCGATAGGTTCCAGTCGATTTTGCTTCAGCTGTGGTGAATGCTCAGAACTTGATAGACACCAATGGAGGTATGGCCTTATTCCTATCTTTGGATTTGATATTTACATGTTTGTTAGCTGTCTGTAACTGTCTGTAGATGTTTGTCTGTCTGGCTGTTTGTCTGTCTGTAGCTTTTCATAATAACAAAAATTAGGAAGTAGGTTAGGGCAAGGTAACATTTAACATTGTTTAATCTTGTTTGAACTTTCTCTACAAATTTGTTTTTAGTTCCAAGACTAGCCAAGAGTTGCATCAATCTTTAGAAACTTAATTGTTGAAAATAGCTTCCCCAATTGTTCCCCCAACAATTTAACAGACTAATCATATATACGCTGTAAGTTGCATCATTATTGTGCACTGTTTTTCAATTGAAAGATGAAATTAGCTCTATTAAAAGTATTGAACCGCCCATTAATAATGAAAATAGCAGCTTTTGATCCAAGTGTCAATCTCTCAAATCTTAATCCAAATCAATCAGCAAAGTTTAAACTTTTATTACAAAATAGTGGGTTAGACAAGGGCAGTACCAATTAGCTAAATCGAGTATTTTTTGTACAACATTTGGACATTTTTATAAAACTGTATACTGTTTTAAAAACCTCTATGGAATTCCATTATATCTACCTCCTAGAGGTTGGATAATAAAGAAATATCCAACTGTCTAAAGTGTTTTTTTTTCGTTTTGTAGGAGCTTTTAACACAATTCTATTATTGGAAATTACAATTGCTATACTGTAATCGTTTCTGCAGGGCTAGGGTATTTATTGAGTGTTTTTTAAACATTGTTTTCAGTATCAATGTGAGTTTGTGTGTTGTCAATTTTTTCTCTCCTTCTTTTAAAATCTATAACAAGCTACCTCGTATTCAAAGGATCGGCTACCATTTATTAAAACTTTTCTTTGAATGTTGACAGTTTTGTTTTGTCTGGTTTTTTGTCGAATTTGTTTACTGTTTTTGCATTTTGAAACTTGCATTTTATTTGGACATTTTAATTGATGGAGACTTCTTTTGGAGAAGAGTTTTTTTGACTGAAGCTATTTTCCAAAAAGAATTGTTTGTCAAACTCAGGTATGTTGTAATATGCTTATAATCGTTTTTTACAGTTATTTCACAGTTTTGTTAATTATTGCTTTCTTCATTGCATTTGGTTTCAGTACTTTTTTTATATATCTAATTTTGGAGCAAGCAGGTCAGTTTTATTAAAGACATTAGAACGAGGTTTACAGATGTATAAAATCAGAGCTTATAATTGCTCCAGAAAGGTCCATTTCATTTTAAACTTTTTTTGGAAAGAAGGAGTAGATTTAGATACAGGTATAAAATCGGAAGAGAAAAAGTTCAATTTTTGAATGTGAATTTCGTCCAAATTAGATATTAAATACTTAATGCTCCATATTCAATGTTTGCGTGATTTTAGCAGGATAGGGGTTACATGGCATTTTTCTTCTCTGAAATTTAAACCATGCTATTTATGTTAAACTACCGGGTGGTCCAGAAAAAAAGTTTTGTTCACTGTTTTTAGCCATTTTTCGTGCTTTTTGAAAATTGAATATTCGTTTTTTGATCCACTTAACCAAATTTAATGTATAATAGACCAGAATTTAAGTTAGTCTTTCCTCTACATGTTGAAAAAAAGATTTATGGCGAAATCTATTTTCGTTTACCCACAATTCTATGTCAAACTTGTATACTTTGATCTGGACCACCCGGTATATTCAATGTTTGTTGATCATGGGAATGTTATTTTTTACTTTTCTGAAAATAATGTTCTTAATTTTACTGAATCAGAAGGCTTAAAATGTTCTTCGCTTTTTGCCTTTTTGAGCCTTTTATTCTTATATATGTTTGTTGTTATATATTTTTATATTTTGTTACATGTTTCGACCAGTGCAAACCTATTGATCTAGATCATGCTAAATATGGTATTATAAGCAGATATTCAATAGGCTAGCATTGGTTATTGAGATTTATTAAACCGAGGTGGTATGATATTCAACGACGCGAAGCGGAGTTGAATATCACACCACCGAGGTTTAATAAATCCAATAACCAATACTTATGCCTATTGAATATATGATTTATTATATACCTTAACTTAAATTGAGGTTTTACCTATAGGGTAGCTCAAAATTGTGTAAAACCATTAAGAAAATGAATTGAAAACACAACTATTTTGAAAAGTAAGCCCTAAAAACAATAGGTAAAAACAACGATTAACCAAAACACGGTCAAACAATCAACAATTACCCAAACTGAATCGAAACAATCAAATAAATCAAAAACGTTTTAGCGTTGAAAAATAGGGGTGGGATATCGATAATTATTCAATGGCTGTTTTTGTCTACAGATATGTAATAATAAAAAATATATGCCTAAACCTCAAAATATGCACATGGGAAACCTTACCCTTGTACAGAAATCTTACTCTTAAAAATAAGAATACATTATTCTACCCTCATCTTTTGCTAAATTATAAGAATACTGCACCTCAATGAAAAAAAAAATGCTGTTCTTATATAAGAAAGCGTGGAATGTCTACAAATATTCGACAATGCGTTTAGCTTACCGGTGGATGATGCCAGCAGCGTCGGACGTTAAAACAATGTTAGAATAACGTCGTGTGTACCTGGCTGAGATAACAAAGCAAAGCAACAGACCTTAAAAATGTTTGACATAACCCCCTAAAAGTTAGACCGCTAAGCAAATGAATAAAATCCTTTTAGAAAAAGGAAGATTTCAAAACACATAAAAGTTTGTCATATTACCAGGATGCCAACTAGTTTTGGAAGGTGTTGGAATCAGTTTGAGTTTTTGGGAATTGAATATAATGGAGTTATACCATTAACCTAACTGGTACAGACCGTTATTTCAACATTGTTTCAACGTCCAAACAAAGTTCTGACGTTGAAACAACATTGTTTGGACGTTGAAACAACGTTCTGTGCCTGCTTGGAAGGAAAGGATTGCTAGATTATAACAGGTACAAACCGTTATTTCAACATTTTTTCAACGTTTGTTAAATCTATTTTTTTAGAAAAAAGTAACAATGATTTCTTAAAACCGACCATATCAGATCTAAATATTATTTTGAATTTTAACGATTACATAGTAAGGAAGATTTGTTTAAAAGTATCAAGATAAAGATTTAAAAAAAGTGTTCATGCAAATGTATCAATGTGCGTTTATATTTTAGCTTCTTCTTTATGAGGCGTGGAATTCCCGAGTTAGGAAAACCGAGTTAGAAAACCGAGTTAGCAAAAAGCCGAGTTATGACGTCATCAA
>JAUJPO010060425.1:0-13314 GCA_032270745.1 Tiaropsis multicirrata | reverse complement strand
AGGCGGCCATCGAAAATACGGCAAAAAAATTCCCGAGATTTTACCGCATCACCGAAGCGGGTTTTTCTGGGTTTTTACGTTTGAAAGTAATGCGGGCGGGCGATGTGAACAGAACATATTTTCGATGGCCGTCTAAAGCAAGAAAACAAAAACAGATCCAACAGCAGAAACAATCAAAGAAAATGTTTTGATTGTATTACAGTATATGCTAGGAAAATACTGAAATTTTTTATGCAACAAAAACCCTTGACTTTAACATTTTACCAATATGAGTGAGAACACAAATACAATATCATTCAAATACATGTATTTTTATAATAATACAATCATTAAATTGCAATATAAAAGTGCATCCTTTATGTATACACAAACGCAAGGGCACATATTTTCTTGTTGCAAATAGAAACTTCATAACACACCACACACATTGCATAAAATACTGTGAAAATTGGAGTGCTTGACGTCACTTGCGAGTATTGTTGCCTACTTGTTCTATATGGTAAATTGTGCTCTCTGATGTAGAGACTAAATCTTTCATCTTCATTTGCAACTTTTTGTAACAACAGTAAATTTTAATGTAAAAATGACCATTAACTGTTGCAATCTACAGCTACAGACAAAAAAAAAATTCTAAAATGTGACAGTTGATGTGCAAAATAGTGAGTTGGTAGCAATAATAATTGATTTTTTAAAGCCCATGAGCACAGGTGAACGTATCAAATCCAAACATAATCTTTTTTGTTATTAAAGATGGTTGTTTGCTCATTAATTTCAAAATTTCAGAAAATATTGTTACACCTATTCTAAAGTTCTATTATTTTGCAGCTGGGTGACCTAAAAGATATTTCTCACTTGTATCATGGTATAATGTGGAAACAAACTTTTTTTAAGGTTGGCCTTATATTTAACTTTTATTTAAATTTGTTAAATTTATTTTTTTAGATGGTTGTATGAGTAAAGAAAAAAATGTCATTCCAAGCAGAGGGTATCCGACACATTGAAATAAACAAGAAAACTAAATATGATAGTGATGAATTTGAATCAGATAATGATGATACTATAGATAAAGAAACTTCTGGTCAGCGATCTTCTCCATATTCTCAAGAGAGTAATTACTCTGAAACAAATTCTGACTCTTCTGAATCTAAGAGTGATTTTGAGGAAAAAGACAAGATTGAGAACGATATTCAAGACTCAAATACAAATATTATTCAAAAAGATGAGAAAGTAGATCACCACAAGCCTACTTCTAAGAAATCTGTGAACTTTGATTCACTTTTGAAAGCTGTCATTGAAATAAATGATAAAATTGAAGACAAAGAACGTCAACTGAAAGCTTTGGGTGACACTAAGAATAAACGTTACAAAAAAGGTTCAAAGCCACATTCTTCGTCAGCAAGGAAATCCAGACCAAAAACGGCAGTTTTACAATACAGAGATGAGTCTGAGTATTCTTCTTTTGATGGAAACGAAAGTGACTCAGAATCTCACATTTCAATGCATTCTAGATCTTCATCTTCCATCAATAGAAGGCCTCAATCGAGTTTACCAAATCAACATGGTTCATCATCAACCTCAAGAATGAATATGTCGTTCAGTAATGAAAAAGTTAGAAATATTGATCAGGAGAATCAAAGGCTATTGAAGCAATTACTCCAAACTAAAATGTCAACAAAAAAGCCTGATATTGTGAGAAAGAAAGCACCTATTCAAGCAAGTTCAGTCCGAGTCCAGTCTGCATCTTTGATCAATCGAAACAAACGACAGCAAGAGATTGAAAGGGAAAATCTTCGTCTACTTGGGAAATTACAAAATGTTAAACCATCCAGTGGATTATCTCGAAATGCCCTACTTTCTGATCATACTAGACATGAACAGTTTTCTGGGCAAATTGGTAAGACAGCGCGACCAGTTAGTGCAGTGTCTCATACTTCACATGGAAGACGTCCATTTTCAGGTAGGTCTTCGAGCAGTAGATATTTTGATGACTCAGCAAGTGTATTGAGTGCATCGTCCACTTGCTCTAGAAGGTCAACCCAAGGGAAAATGACAAGAGAAAATCTTGAACGACAAAGAAACTGGAATGATCGTTGGTAAAATGAATAGGAATTGCAATTCTTTATTGTTTTTCTCTTTTCTATCATAAAGAGAAGAAAAAATGCCAGATTTTATCTGTAAGAAGAAAGGCCCATTAAATTAAACTTTTTCTGCAACTACTCCACACAATTCAATTTTATTTTAAAATTATCAGACAGAAAGGCAGTTATTTTTATTTTTTTCAATTAATTAAAGAATTAAAATGAAGTTGATTTGAATTTATTTACAAAAAAACTGAAAAGTTAAATGAATTTTAGTATCCATAAATACAATTTTCTTTAGGCCACCATTAAAAAAGTGTTTGTTTCCGGTCCGCGGCCGGCTTTTTATTATTTTTTTTTTATTATGATGATATTATGTATCATTTGATTTTCGCTATTTCTAAATGATATAAATGCTCGAAAATAAGCTTTAAAACTTTATAACCAATTCAGTTGGTTTTAAATTCAATAATAAGGGGATTTGAGGCTTCAACATTATCAAAAGAAAAACTTAAATGAATCCCATTTTGCAAAAAAAAAGAAATCCTGGCTGTCCGGGTGAGGAAGATTTTTCCCACCCGCGGCAGAAACAAACTATTTTTTAAGGATGGCCTTATTCACTGGCTTTATAAGGAGCTACTTAAAATTATGTTTTATTTAAAAAGTGTCAATTTTTTTAGTATTTCATTTACTTTTAAATTATGTTAATGTATCATATGTATTTTGCATTTCAGTTTAAAATGAAAAAGATTTTTTTATTATTATCAAAATAATGAGTTTATGATAAATACAATATCATAATAATTATATGTAAGAATTTAATATCACTTGTCTTTTTGTTTTATGTTGATTCCCCAGTTAATCCAAACTACATATCAGGAAAAATTTCAACCCACCCTATAATTTTAAAACCGGAAGGAGATAAGACCAAAGAATTATTTTTTGAAAACCGTTTTCAATTTTAATTTTTGCAAGTATGTAACTTTTTTTAGCATAAAGATGAAAGAACTTAGACCACTCTAAAAAAAACGTTTGTTTCTGGTCCGCAACCGGGTGAAATTATTTTTATGAGTCATGCGGCCGGCTTTTTATTTATTTTTATTTTTTATAATGATGATATTATGTATCATTTGATTTTCTCTATTCCTGAATGGTATAAATGTTCGAAAATAAGCTTTCAAATCTTTATAACCAATTCTGTTGGTTTTAAAGTCAATAATAAGGGGATTTGAGGCTTCAACATTGTCAAAAGAAAAACTTAAATGACTCAAATTTTGCACACAAAAAAATCCCGGCCGTCCGGGTACATTTTTTCAATTGGTCCTTGATGATCTACAATCGGCCACAAATCACAAGTCGCAGAGCCGGAGCCAATGGGCTGCACTTGCTCCGTGTGTAAAGCACCAATCGAGAAACTCCAAAACAATGAAAAATCATGATGGTAGCGCAAAAACGAACAAAGTTCATTGTTCCTTTTCTCCTGCGAGTCCTAGAGGTGTAAAACAATAGCAAAAGGTGATTTTTTGAGACTCAAAAGGATGCTTGTTTCCTTAAACTGATTGTGTGTTTGATTGATATTGTCTAGTTATGAAAATTGCAGTAATATTTGATTTATACCGTCAAATAGTCTGATCCTGACCTATTTAAAAGCCCTTAGGCCTTTTATTTGATATGAAGTCAGACACTACACAAGTCACTTTTAAAAAATGAAAAATACCTTTGAAAGATTTGGAGCTGCCATGTCTGAATTGTATATAACGCTTTAATCAAATGGATCGTTGGCTATTTTTTCAGTTTATTTTTCAAGCTAAAAAGGAAATTATCACCATATGAATAAAAGCTAGCATAAAGCAAATTAATTGAATTTTTATCAAGCAAGTCACACAAAGTCTGTTAAAATTTACTTTGATAGTTTGAATTTGTTTGACAACTCAATTATGAATAAAGCAAAAAAAGGTTTGACAGCAAAGAAATATTTTTTGTTCATTTTACTTTGTATAATAACACAATGTAAAGATAAAAAACACGAAGCACACATCCAGAAAACATCACATTTTGAAAAAATAAAACAAAACAACCTCCCACTTTCAAGTCGCATTCTAAATAAAAAATGGCTACCGTAACTTTTAGCTATAGGTCTAAGTCACACTCAAGGAGGCGCCTTTTGCGCCGTAACAAAATAAAGCGAGAAAACCACTGTAAAAAGACGATGATCGAATCACGGATGTTATTGTTGGCTCAACTCTGACCCATAAATTGTATTCCTTAACTTAAATATTTAATTTTCTTCAGTTGTTAAGAGTTCAATCAATAAAAACACTGTGTGATTATTTGAACGATTATATTCTTAACACTGACACTCCATGGGGTGATCGACAATTTCATTACGAAGTTGAACTAGAGTGCGCTAAAGACATAACAATATTCTCAATGTATCTTTTCCATTAATTATAATCCCATCCCATCTCTATACACTTCCCCCTTGCCTCGAAACTAAGAATAGTCAATCAATCAATAATCAATAATTGAAAACAATAACCATGTTATCATCAGCTACATCATCATAGGAAGTCTTTGTTTTATACTTTGTGCTCCTTCTCGACTCCTTGGGGGTACACTGGAGCCAGACAACTTTTAGTTTTCTGCATTCTTTCTCAATATTCAATTTCCATGTTTGAACCTCTGCTTAATCCGTTAATACTGGTCAGAAATTAATACAACAATAGGGGATTACATAAACCTTAAGGTTTGTGGGTTCAACTATCAAAACTACATAATTAGTAATGATTACTACATGTATAATCGTCTAACCTACTATACTACATATAGCATGTCACTGACCACCAGGATAATTGAAATAATATCCCTTACGTCATGTTGAATTATATTTGGAGATATACATTTCTTCTTTGCAACAACGACGACGGAAATAGATTGTCTATTACGTAACGCGTCGAAAATGTTTCACTGTGTTTGGTGATTGAACCTGTGGATATTGAACCTGATGAGAGATTTTATTCCTATCCTTCCTTTTCCGTATTTTTTTGTTGAGGATGAAAAGACTCTATCTATTTACTTGCTTTTATATTTTTTAAATTAATCCGAAAATGCGATAAAAACATAGTGAAAAATGTCTTAAAAAATTTGATTTGTTCGAAATTCCCTAGATTATTAGTAAGAGAAACAGCCAGTAGAGTGGGAAATGAAAAGCTAAGCACACGAACATATTTGATTTCTGTAAATCAAGAAATAGATTATTTTGTAAGAAAAAAGTAATAATTTCATAAATCATATATACAATTTATACAAAATAAATACAAATAAATTTCCTCTAAATTCTTACTTTCGAGGCTTGAAAAATAAGATGCAAACTGCAAACATAGAAAAGTGCATTCGTGTATATGTCAATGTCAGATTGTTTATGTTATAACTCTCAACGTTTACGGGGAAGAAAATTTACAGTTGGAAAAAGCTTCAACGAAGGGGTTGGGTTGAAAATCTAGGGAACAGGCAGTCTGCAGGGGCGGGGGTCTTAGAGGTTCAGTCTTCTTCTAAGTTCATTGTAGGTGCAATTCATACGATATTTATATGTGATTTAATAATTCGAAAATATAAACTAAACACCATTGCATGGATTCCAAGTTACTTCCTTTCATAGTGTTCTCCGTCACTATACATGTCAATAGTAATTGAAACAACTAGTTACACCAACCAATCGTTTATTGGTGAATAACGATGAAACTTGGATAATAATTTCATTGTGTATGGATATTACTGAAGATTTTGTTAATACAGCAACATCAGTCTTTTATTAGTTTAATATTCGTGTTGCGTTTATAGGAGAATAAATCGATTCTCTGTACGAATATTACTACAAATAATATCATCATTGTAAGCAACAAAATGGATATCGCAATTAACCGACCATAGCGTTTAGAATTTAAGTCGTTATCGAGTTCATCAATTGACATCCAAATTTATAATCAAATCGTCCATTATTTACATTCTTACAAACCTTTTCATGCCAGGTCACCAACTGAATAAAGAACCTACCGTGAAATTTTAAACAGTTCATAGTGATATCATTCGAAGCAAGCAACGTGTTGGAAATGCTGTAAACTTAACTGAAGTAAGGGTAGGTAAAACATCATTTATGCGTTGGATAGGCTGGTGACAGCAGCACCATGCATTTTGAAACAGGATAAGATCTAGGACAGGATCTATATATCAACAGGACCTTATTATACTTTTCTTTTTTATGAGCTTAGTCTCTTTTGTAGTGAATGAACTACTGTGAAGGGATGTGAGATTCGAAAACTTGCTATGGTGCAAGGAGAGGAGCTTGGCATTGAATATCAGGGCTGGAAAAGCTTCTCTTCTCCTGCGTTTTCTCTTGACGAGGCCCTCAGCCAACTTTTAGCGCCATCAGAAAAACTGAACGAGCTGCACCTCCTATGTAACCACAGAGGCTTTACAATCAACTTTAGTGGGGTCGTTAGCAACGAATTTGATATTCAATTCTTGTAGCCAAGCGAGGCATTCGTCTTCGGTTTTGAAGGCTAATTGGGATGTTAAATGTGCGACACTTAGACTTGGTAGATACCTATCAACCATCGTTGAAAAAGAAGAAGAAACTAGTTAATATACTGAGTAAAGAATTGTAAAGCCTGTCATATAAAGTTTATCAAGTCCTGCCTAAGGTGAGAAAATTACCACCCAGAAAAAAATTATTATATTAAATATGAATACATCAGCGGACAGGCTTTACAAAGAGTCATTGGATGTCAGTTGACTTGAATACCATTAGAGTCAGGGAAATAGAGCATTTTGGAGAACTTTTGTCTTATCGAGCACAAACACTTACCTGGTCTACCTTAGCATATGAAAAACTAGTTATTAAAAAAGGAAAATTAGTTGATGAAATCAAAGTAAAGAAGACCTTAAACAGGAATACATGACATGTAAATTAACAGTACCAAAAGAAGAGACAAAAGAACTATATAGCAACTATGTGTTTGAGACCAACCTGGTAAAGAATAAAGCAAACAGTATTAACCTTGGAGAAGTACGAAATCAAAGAGACGAATCTCTGGATATAAAGTGATCTGGATATAAAGTGATGGTTAAGTGGATGAGGAGAATGGGGTGTATACTTACGCTTTGAGCAGTCGTTTAATTGCTTCTTTACGTTCCCTAGCTATAAAAAGATCAATGAGAGATCCACCCATTTTTGGTGCTTGTAAATAAAACTTGAAAAAGGAGCGATAATTATTTAATGCCAATGCTGAGCGCACAGCCAAGGCGTGTCGAACAAGAACGTCCTTCTTCATATCTTTGGTCAGTGAGGCAAGACAAGAATTTAAGTCCAGAGTGCTTTTTGTGTAAATATAGTAGAGAATACTATAAGCAGTAAACTCGGCTACTTGACCGTTGATTCCCTTGTTGTACAGCCGACGCAAACATGTTTGACATTGGTTGAATTCCTCTCGATCACCCTAAAACCGGAATGTTTTCAATCAGTTAATTATAAAGCCCATTTAAAAACAAAGACAAAACATACATCGTTTTCATAATGGATATAGGTCCTAACCTAGGGTAAGGATCACTGCACCATTTAATAACATTTTTTTTAAAATATATATTATGTCTGAAGTGAAACCCAGCTATCCCACCAGTAGAAAACATTTAAAATCTTTAGTCCAATTAGCCTGTACTAAACCCTAATTCTTTACGTAGCTGACGATAGTAGGGTTGGTTACGTTTTAAAAGATTTTGTGTGCAAGCGTGTTTTCAAATAGCCTCTGCGTGGAGTGTATTTATTTTTATTGTCATCTGGAAAAGAAAGCCAAGTAAATTCTCTTGGGACATTGTTTTGTAAAAAGTTTAACTACTTTTAACTTTTTATGACACATGCAATAAAAATTTATTCTCACGTTAATTGTTTTCAACAAAAATACATGTAATTAAGAAATAACATTTCATAAACAAAGAAAATATTGTCAAACGCTTGATGAAGGTTTTACTCCATTGTCTCCAGAACCCAAGATCTGGGGTTCTGGCCAACACAAGAAAATCGTCTAAACGTTACAAACCCACACATGGAAAGATTTTTTGAAAACCGTCCCAATGTGCGGGTTTGAGACAGGCTAAGTCCAATAGGCATCACAACTATTTTTATGAGCTAGTCTGTCATGTGAAAGTAACACCTTTTTTAACCTACTTTTTCGAGAGCAATTCTTGCGTGACTTTCATAAACTGTAACTGTAAGTTCATTTTCGATTCCTTGGACGGTCAAATCTTGGCGGATGGACTTCATCTGTTCACATGCGAAATGATAATTGTTTTTCTTCTTCCATTGGGTTTCAACGTGTTCCAAAGACTTCTTCAGAATGTTGACGGGTCGAACTGTTGATGGGTCTGGCGCCTATAATTTAACAGAAATACCAATATTATAAACTATTGCCACTGCAATGCCCGTGTGATTGTTGTAATAGCAATAGTAGTTAACCATTAATTGAATCGAGTAAATGTCTGGAAGATAATTTCTATAGAATAGACATATTTCACTTACTGAGGTCAAACGTAGATATGGTTTTGTCAAATCTTGGCAGTATCCATTTATATGAAAGTTCATATCGACATCCTCATCCATAGGCTGTAATATAAACAAGAGTAAAATATGAAATTAACCGATGGTTATATTCTAAGGTCTTAGATTTCCTCTAGAATATTCCACTTTCCTTACTAGTAACAACACTCTTATTTGGGACTGAAAGAGAAAAGGAAATGAAAGTCCGTACCGATTCTCCTTTTGGTATAATATTGAGTGAATTGAAGCTTGATGATTTCTTAAAATCCTTCTGAAATCTGGCTGCACGGTCTTGTTTCTTCTGTGTGACTTCGAAATCTTCTACCATTTGAATTTTTTTCATGTTTGGTGTACTTTTACTTTTCAACATGTTGTTATTGACACCTTTGACCATTTTCTTACCAAGACGATTTTTCATTTTCTTACTGAATGCAGGACGCACATTCTCCAGACTATCGTTTGAGGAGCCACTACTGCTTGAAGAGCGCCTATGCGACGGTCTCCTAGCAGGTGAAATACTCCGCGAACGACTTCTGGAGCGTGAGCGACTGCTGCTATTATGATAAGAGCTTCTTGAGTTACGTTCATGCCCATTTCTTACAAGAGGAGCCCTAAAAAAAAAGACAATCACTTTACTTTTTATTAGGAATCAAGAATAATAATTAGATAAGTGACATTCAAAATAATCATAATCTTACCAATCAACAACTGTGAGAGCAACAAGCTTTTCAAAATTTCAAAGCTAAAAAAGTTGGTAAAATGGTAAAACACAAGCTTTATTAATTTTGCGAGCACATTTCAGTGAAAATATCCTTTAAGAACTTTGGCACTATTAAAAAAAAATAAGGCTCCAACTTAGAAAATAATGTTACCTAAAAAGAGTCTTCAAATGCCAGTTAATAGTCCAAGCACTACCATCACTAATGACTTGATTGACAAAGCTCTTCAATTTGTCCTCCATTTTATCTTTTATACGTTCACTACTACATTGCTCAAAGGATTCTCGGACCCATTTTTTCATTGCTTCTGGCCATTCCTTCTTTTTATTGATTTCACTAAAGAGAACAGAAAAGTTTTATTCCCAATGGATTGCAATGTCAACATTTGAAAATCATAAATTAGTCAACTCTTTCAATGAGAAAAATCCAGGCTTTTTGATCAAAAACATATCTTTTTCCAGCTTTTACAGACTGAAAGACGTACATTTTTCCAGCCCCAGTTCTGAAACATACAGTTTTCCAGCTTAACCAGTTGAAAGTCTTAGCCCTAGGCTAAAATTAGTTTTACAAATGATTTAAAAGTATTTCTGCCAAAAGTTCTAATCATAATAAGACTTTCTATTTTTTATTTCTATCTATTTGGAGCATCCACCATGGTTGGATCTGACTGATTGCCTGTCAGAGCTATAAAGAATTTGACTGAAAAATGATTTATCAGTAATTCCAGCCGTTTTAGCCTTAAAAAGGTACTGTTTTCCAGTTTTTCCAGCCCTATTTCTAATATATAACTATTTTCCCGTTTTTCCAGTTCCTGTGGCCATCCTGTCAGTGCTACAAAATGATCTATATCAATGCAATCAGTCATTATGAACTTCTTCACATACCTTTTTGAAGGTGTTGTAGGCTTAGTGTGCTTTGGTTTTGGCTCGTCTAGATTTTCTGTATGTAAGTCCTCTCTATCACGCTTTTCAACCATGTTGTTTTCTGTTTTAGTTTCTGATTCACCATTGAGTTTTTCTCCAACCTTGAGGAATCCTCCTTTTATTTGTTTATTTTTCATACCGTTTGTTTGTTTGAAATTTATTGTTGCTGGAAAAAATGTTTAGATATTGATATGTTAATTATTAGAAGATTATCAAAAGGAAATCTACAATAAAACTTAATCTTTATAAAAAATTGAATGTTTTTAGCAAGGATAAATAAAAAAAAATTCATCTATTATACTTTGTTTCCTTTAAATGTTAAGTCAAACATGCCAGAATAGCCCATTTTTAAAACAAGTTACCTTTTTGCTTCCATAATTTATTGTTTTTGAGAGCATCAGCAAATGACTTGGGCTTTTCAATTGATTTTTCTTTAGTTTCCTCTTGAGGTGGTTTATCGTTCATTTTACCTTGGTTCTATGAAGTAAAGCCAACTTGAGATATAAATTAAAAAACCAAAATCATTGACCCCAAACTCTAGTAAGCCATGTTTTAGTCTAAATAATTTTTGAAATTTCTTTTTCTGAAAGTAACAGATGAATATAGCAAAGCAAAGGAAGAGATTAGCACACACCTGAATGTTCTTAAGTGGAGGTCCTCCATTTTGTTGATTTGTAGGAGGAGCACCATAATAACCACCTTGAATGTTATTGTTCACATAATTAACTGTAGGTGGTCCATTGTTGAAAGGTGGACGGCCATTGTAATGGTTATAGTTTCCATAAGGAGGCATATTGTAAGGATTACTCTGGTAACCTTGATAACCATTGAATGGCATTCTAGAATAGAGTAAGAAAGATTAAAATACATAATCAATAAAGTTTTAATACCAAGGCTTTTTCAATTTTTTTTGAACAAATATGCATGGAAATTTAATGCCCTTTTAAATTTTCAAACTGGTATATCATAAATTTGAGAGCTTTCAAAATAATGGTACTTGGAATACTTTATTGCATGAAAGTTTTGCTGTCATTTTAATTTTGCTGTTGAAGCTAAAATCATAATTTTTCTGCATTTTAATTTTGCAATATCCAAGAGAAGTGTATTACACTGTGTTTTTATAGTCTATTTTCAGATTACATGAATTTGCCAGTTTTTTACCAAAAATTGCATTTCGCATCATTTTATATCTGCAAGAGAGAACCAAATACATTTCTCACAACATTTTAATTTCAGATTTTTAAACTTAACCTTGAAATTTTTATACAATGAACTTATTCGTCAAAACAAGTTTGTATTTTCAAAAGATCCACAAATCATGTTCCCCAAGTTGAACGAATGAGACTTTTTAATAAATGGTGACTATCTTATAGCAGACCTACTGTGCCAAATTTTGTGAGATTCCTGCTTGAATGAAATGAAGAAAATTACAGAATAAAACAGTATTTGCAAAATACTAAGTAGATGCTTATTTCATAAATTTATTAGTTTATTTTAATAATAAATTAAGTCAGGACCAATAATAATATTGGTTATTTGTAACTGTCTGCGTCATCCTGTAAAAATATTCAATTAAAAGTACCTTTGGTAACCAGGTGGTGGTTGATTATACCAATTACCAGGTGGGGGGCCATTAATATGTGGATTGTAGTTGTTGTATGGTGGGTATCCATTCCCTATCATTCCATTGGAATACGGGTTTGCATAACCACCATTCAAACCATTTGGTTTCGACTCTACGGGTTTCTTTTTCTCAACTTTAGCTTGCAAATTTTTTAAAGCATTTTGTGCTTTGTCCCATGCATTACCAGATTCTTTTTCTTCTGTTTGAACTGTTTCATTATTATTGTCAACGTCCTTCATCTTTATGTTCCCTGTTAATAAGTTCAATTCTTTAGTTCTAATGGAACAACAAAATAAAGCCATTGATTATATTTTGTGAGAAATAACTTTGGCAAAAAAGGCAATTAGAAAAATATTTTCCCCTTTGTTAGGGCACATTTCATGCCTATCCATCTTTAGGAATTTACAACATCATTCTGAAGTAAAAACCCTTTGTCAAATTTTTTTTTTTTGGGGGGGGGATGACAATTCATGGGAATTAACTTTCACAAATGTCTCAAATCACATATTTTGCAGGAATTAACTATTGCAAATTATGACGTTCAACATTTTTGGAGGAAACTTACTCAAAAAATTGCGAACTCGTTGCGCACAAGTTTCTTCCTTCAAAGTATTCAATCTAACGAATCTAAATTATTCAATCTAACAAATTTAAAAATATTTTATATTAAAAAATTCATGACTCAAACGAGCAAGGTTTGTTTGGACCACCCAGTATTTTTGCTGCACATGCAGACAGAAAAACCTATTTCCAGACAATCAAAATCAATCAAACGCAATCAAAATATTTGCCAAGATAAAATCAACCCACATACAAGAAAACTGAAAGGACGATCCTTAACACCTCTAAAGCGTTTAAAGGAAATTAAATACAAAATATAACGTAATGAAACTAAAATTCAAGAATGCTATTTTATTTATGAGAAAACGGTTTTTGATTTTCTTGATTTTATAAAAGAGATGCTTCAATTCCCAGGCTATGATTGTGTTTGATTGCAATTTTTTTGTTTGATTGTGTTTGATTGACATCATTTGGCTCTTTGCAGAATAAACGTGCTGTTGAAAATATCCATGACCATGGGAAAGCAGAACATAGCCATGGCAAATGTGGGAGGGGGTTTGACAGGGATGTGACACTCTGACTTTGAATAACAACTCTATGTGGGATAAATTCTAGCAATTTGAGGTCCAAAATTATTTTGAAAAAAAAACTTTTCTTTGTATTTTTTCTCAAAAAGGATTACTGTAAAAGTGTCTGTCACCCCCTCCCTAATTCTGTCAGCTAGAATAACGAAGCAGCAAAATAATCAAAACAAACCTTGAATAGATTTCTCAGAAATACACAGAACTACCAAAACAGCAACCAAGCGGTGAAATGATTT
>JAUJPO010060414.1:0-13320 GCA_032270745.1 Tiaropsis multicirrata | reverse complement strand
ATCAATATATCTTTAATATTTCAAAAGTTATGACATAAAAGGTAAAAAAATGACTTTTTCCATTTCTCAGGTAACTGCCACCTTAAGTGTTAATATTGCAAAAACATAGCAGTCAGAATCTAAAAAGATAAACTGAAAAATCATTCCTAAATAGGTTAAAGTTTCAAAAATCCGGTTCCCTGACACCAAGAACAAGTTAATGATGAATATGGATTTTAGGCTCTATAAAATGAGATTTCGAAAAAGGAATCCAACCCTTGAGAAGGTCTTCAAGATTAACGAAATCAACTTTTCATGATTTAATGACTGTTCAATTTTACAATGATGATAATAATACTGTACACATAGGATATAATATCAAAATAATCTTGCTTGCATAGTATCAAATAAATACAGCTACCTATTTATAAGGTTAAACGAACATGCACTGATGCACTGCTTACCAAATATGCGAATCGCGAATCTCTGAAATAATATGAGCAGCTCGTTGTAATGCCTGAAAAGAGGAAGATGGGAAAAAGATAAAATACTGAGCCACGTTGAAATGTTGAAAATACGGGGAAATAGAGCTCATGCAACCTTCAAAATAATGAAAGTATATACTGTGGGGTGTTCCAGAATTTCTTTTGACAATGTACCCCGGACATGATTTACCCCCGAACACATATTATCCACGCCCTGCGTAATTCTTTTCTGGAACAGCTCTCCTCTCTATATAAAATATATACTCCAGTTAAAGAGCAATAAATGAAGGGCAATTAACCTGTAACATATCTGAAGCTTCTTTCCGCCTGACGTGAACTTGCTCAGCTTCACTCAACAGGTCTTCTAATAACTCAACCTGGAAATACAAACAAATCAAGAAACACGTTTTAAGGGGTAACAATATCAATAAAATAAAAGGAGGGTACAAAGGTCATATCTGAGATACATCTCAGCATCTAAAGTATACATCATATGCGTGACAAACTACATAAAACCGTTAAACTCTTTCCCAAAGAGACAGGCTGCTCTGCTGGATGGCCTCCCCGGTTCCCAGTTCCACCAGCCCTGACACGACACGACACGACATAGAACCTAACCGTTAAATCCTTTCCTTAAGAGACAGACTGCTTTAGGTCTAAACTTTGAGTGGAATTATTTCAAAAAGGAAAAAAGAGAACTCATAAATCTGTTTAAATTGCAAATCAAGAGTATTTAAAGAGACAAACCTTGTATAGCCTTTCAACTAAATCACTTTGTATTTTCGTTTTTACGTAGTTAACCAGGAAACACATCACAGCTTTTGGTACACTAGAAGAAAGAAAGCAGGAAAAAGTAGTGTGACAGGAGTGTTGAAAAAAACATCTTAATGTATTGTAATGTAATCACACACTTCAGATATTTTCTTTTCGAAAGTTTTCTTAGTTTGGACGGGTACCACGCACTCGAAATCAAAAAAAATATTTGACAAGATCATTTGATGAGTAGAGAAAACACCAAATTATTATGAAGAAATCAAGTGATAAACACAACGAAAACAATAAATTAAAATCATTCAAATAGTTAATTTAAAGGAAGAAACTTTCACGAGTTCGCTATTTTAAGTTCCCGCGAAAATTGCTTAAGGGGGGCTCTGACCATAGTGAATTTTCGTAATTTGATATGCATTAAATGTTCATTTTTGTATCCGCCAGTGTGATTAAGATATGTTGTTGTTTCACGGTATTGGCCGATTGTTTTGCGTTAGATGTCTATCCGTTTGCATTAGACTCCTAAAAAGGGTCTTGCTACCTTGTGAAAACTTCAAATTGTTAATATATGGCATACCAGGACTGCCTCCGTCCGTTTTTAAATAAATAATAAATATAAAAAGAATGAATGATAACGCGCGAAGGATAAAGAAAAATTGACTTGTTACCTGTCTTGAATGTTCTTTCGAATGATGTTGAAGTAGGAGCGAATAAGCCGTTCTAAAGGGACATACAAATAAAAAAATTAAGTAATACAAATGTTCATTTCAACATATTAATATAAGAATTGCGAGGGTAAAATAGAACTGGAAACAGCTCCCTTACGAATTAATTCAGAATCCATTTGCTCACGGTCCGATAATTCACGATTTCGAGGTTGGTTCTACAGTATGAGAAGAAAGTAAACAAGTTCAATTATTTAATTGCATGAAAACTTCGCGGTTGAGCTCGAAAAACCGCGAAATTCGATTAATCGAATTAGTCCGAAAAAAACACCGAAAGACACTTTTTCTCTTGGATAAAGCAAAATTATAAAAACCGCAAAATGCAATTTTTGGCAAAAAAAACTTTAATGCCCCGAGCTGAATCTAGCTCAGTTTTAAAGAGCAAAAACTAAAGGTAATTACAATGTCAAGTAATTTCAATTCTTGTTGTGGAACGATTTCAGCAGTAACATCAGCAGAACGCCCTCTTGAGCCCCACCCAAAACTAATACCACTCCCTGTGCGAGGGGCGTTGGCGACTACAGGTTGCTCAGTGTTTGCGACATGTTCCTGAAAGAAGAAAAAAAAGTATAAAAAGCAAACAGCGAAAATAACACAACTACATCTAAACATTTTTCCTCGCATTTACTTCAAAAGCTACTCTCTTTTTGATGCCAAACTTTCACTAAAAACTTTTTGTGATTCCAATACCGAACACTAAGCGACTCATCGAAAAGAGCTCAGGAAGCCAGGTTTCAATGAATGGTAGATGCAAAACCATTGCTAGGGAATTAAAACTGAGTAAAGCACCAACTGAAGGTTACACCCTGTCACAAGACGAAGAAACAAATAGGTCAGTTATAAAGTGATTTATTAAGAACACACTAACCTCATCTTTATTAAGAACACACTAACCTCATCTTTATTGAGAACACACTAACCTCATCTTTATTAAGAACACACTAACCTCATCTTTAGCCGCTTGTGAACGTTCTCGTTTTCTTCTCTACAAATATAAACAAGTAAGGAGATAAGCACGATAAACTTTCGTCAAAATGTCTTGATAGGTAAGAGACTCGTCTCAAAAGTTTCTTTGAATAAAAACACAAGAACAGGGAGTTTGCAAGTATTCCAGTTAAAGTTCTCACAACTTGAGAATTGATTTCCGAGAACCCAGATAAAGAAAAGTTAAAAGTAAACAGTTAACCTGTTTGGCAATCTCTGGCACTAGTAAAATGCGAAGGAAACACAGGGTAGTGTGTTTGTAAAAAGACACAAAGGTCTATGTTTCAAAAATAATTCTGCAAGGCGGGTGGAAAATAAAAGCTTTTTCTTATAATTTACCTCCGGACATTTTCCATTTTCGAACCCCGGACAAGCGTTGATCGACAGCTAAAACGCGTCTAGACAGGAGCCAACTTTTTGTTATCCCCGGACGCCTACCCTCCACACCTCCTATGCACAAGTTTTTACTGGAACAGCCAAATCAAAGGATATAGATATCCAGATAGAAAATAGTACAATGTTGAAGATTCCGGTTGGCATTTACTTAAATAACGGACGTCACTTACCAAGTCATTAGCAGCTAGCATAGAGGATACAACTGATGCACCGTCACTGAAATCCGGATGGTTGGTGTTGATGTATGATAATTCGATTTGTACAAGGTTCTCTACCTAAACAAAAAAGATAGTGTCATTTTTATAGCTTTATTTTGTATGCGGAAGAACAATTTATTTTATTGAAGCCGATTTGAGGATATCGATGCTACCATTATCATTATCATTATCTGGGGTCCATTACCATAATTTTGTCGATGTGCAATATATAAACAATGTTTTCCAAAAACCTTCAGAATTTTTTGATAGACTTTCAACGCCTGCCGTTTTTTTAGTCACTGAGAAAAATAATATTGTGGATTACGAGAGAAATTATTATCGACACCTTTTGGTGTCTTCGATTAAAGAAGAAAAAGAATTCCAAGGTTTTAAAGAATCTCTTTTGGTAAAGCTTGATTTCTAATGTTTCATTTTCTATATTTCTCCGGTAAATGAATAGAGGTTGGTGACCGATGTACACCCATCACAATATGCATTGCAAGTTTGGAATTCCTAGCCGTCTTTTGTAGTAAAATGTAGTAAAGAAATCTGACCTAGGGCTGGTGTCAGAAGTTAAATATTTGCAACTGCAATGTTTTTTTTACTCTTTAAAGTCTCGGTATAAATCCGATAAACGATTAAACATTTAATGAGCCCGAATCTTTATGAAGAAGTTACGACAAGTCGATGAAACCAACGGGGCCTTAATGCTTCGTATCGAGGATTTGATGCTTGTTGAACGTGAACAACACGATCGCCTCAAAAAAGGTTCTCTTTATATTAAATCCTTAAAGAAGGACGTTTTATGAGAAAGCGAATGATGAAACGGAGAGGGTGATTAATGATGAACGTTAAGATTTTTACGCCCTTCAGATGGAACACCAGGGCGTTCTTGACCAGGTTAATGAAACCAAAAGTGTCAACACATCAAAAGACCTGGATCTCGTCTCATCCCAAACTCGAACTTATGACTCCTCCCCTCCTCTTCACATTCCTCTGTTCTCCTAAAATTTCGTACCTCAACCTTATCCTCTCATCTCCTATCATTTTATCTTATCGAGGAGGATCACTACCTTTCATCTTCACCCTATCACCTAATCCATCTCGCTCAATTTGAATGCGTACACTTTTTTCTTTTTTTTAACATCTTCATGAACACTTCAGACTCAACATTCTTTACATCAGTACACTCGTAATATCTATTCATTACATTTGTGAAGAGATAAGAACTTCTTCCTATTTTGAAAAATTCTTTCCTAATCTTTCACACGGTCATCACAAAGAGATATCTTCATCGAAACTTACTGTAATAAGATAATATAATGTAATATGTATGTAAGTAATACTGTAAATAATAAATGAATTTTCAAGCACAATAACAGGCATGGTATATTTTATTCTACCTTATTTTACGTCCCTCTGGAAATTTGGATTTGCATCAAATTGCAATTTCAACCTCTATTATCACTTTATTTAAACCTGTTAACGAGAATTGATTTCTATGACACATTCATGATACCTAATGACCTACACTGAAACATATTGATAAACTAAAACTGCTTTATCAAAAAAACTAGGAAAAGTCATGAACAATGAGAATAAGGGTGTCGCAGGACTTTGAAAATGGATATTCTCTCCCACAACTCCTGACAGGATCAGAACAATTCAACATGAGAGGATAAAAGTAATTGTATTCATACCATTTCGTTGGTGCTTGGTAAACGCTTTTGAAGTAATGAGCTGACACAATCAACTATCTGATCGTGAAGCTTCGGGAATCGTCGGATTTCTATTGTCTGAAAAACAAGGGGAAAAAGTGTTCTTCTCATTCTTATTGGTCGAATTATCTAGCCTTGGTTTTCCAAATCTAATCTCAAACCGGTCAGAAGACTTAGGCTTATCAAAGCGACGGATCAGAGACCAAAAAAAAATTTAGGTCGATCTGCGTTGATATTCATGTAAAGAGGCTTTAAGTATGATAGCCAATGCTTTAAAAGGACTTAATTCCCATTAAAAGAGAAGAAATTGTCCACCGAGTTAATTTTGGCAATTTAATTTAGGGTCCACAATTTCTGAATGTCAGCATTATTTTAATTAAAAATGATATGCTTCTGAGGAATGATTATACGCTTATTAGGTCAACAGATTAAACTAATTTCGTGACATAGAAAGCCACCAAAACGCGTTTGTTTTTTTGCTTAAAACTGCGTTTTGTACCTTTACAAAAGCATAAGAAAGACTCGTGAGTAGGGTTGTGCTGGGAAAGTTACCTGGTGTAAGCTGTGTTGTATGATACGTTGCATCTCCTCGTGCACCATTTCAACGCAACGTAAACTTGGTTCTTCCAATTTGGAGATTTGTCTTTTCACCAACAATTCGAATGAGATTTCTGGTACAAACAACGCTGGTCTTGGTCCCTAAAATTCAAATGTGTGAAATAGAAATTGAACGCAAAATCAAGAGTTGAAAAGCAAAGCCTAATTAAATGGCCAATTTTATTGGATGGGATAAATCTTATGAAAATAACTACGGACGAAACGAGAGAAAGTATAGAGGCATATAACCGGTTAAGACAAAAACCGTTAATGTTTAGTTGTACATATCTTAATGAACGTTTTTAGATTAACAATTTAAGTATCTCTAAGTTGCAGTTCTTTATAAGTACTTGCGACAATGGAAATGTAATTATACATAACCGTAAAATAACATACCGTAGCATTTCTTATAGCGGTCAAAATATCTTTGGTCGTCAGTCCACTCATAGCATCCAAGTTTTGTAATCGCTTACCAAACACATCGTGGAAAATATAACAGATACGCGCACCTCCACAACTGAAAGTATAAGCAAAAGAAAACATCTTTTCACCAAAAGTTACTAAGAAGCTATTCTTAAAAAACTTCATATCACACCACGGGCCTTAAAACCCCAAAGAATCACCCCTTGGAGAATAATTAGCGTGAAAGCTTCACCTCATTACTTATCAGGCCCAATTTAAGATGGATTTACTTTTCCACCTGTTTCATTCGAAAGACACGATGCAATACAAACAAGAAACACTACTCACAGTTCGGAAGTTGTGATATTTCTCGAAGTTCCTTCAACAGTCTCACAATAATTGGATGCGAATTTCGTTAACAGTTGTAAGATGGTTGAGTTCTAAAGAAGTATTAAAGTTTTGTTGATTGTAAATCCTGATCGATATTTCCTTCACAGTAAACGTTAATAAGATATAAACTCTCAATAACGAAAAGAAATGTGATAAAAGCTCAATTGATAGGTAAGCTGAGTAAAATAAAAGGAGAATTTAATAAATAAACAAAGTTGGTAAGAATTATACTCCTTAGTTTAGAATCATTTACCCAACTTTGACAACAGATATGCAAAATTCATTTGGTGCATTAATGTACACACCTTATCGACAACAGGTTCACCATAAGAATTGAGGACTTGTTGATACTGTGATAGCATAACGTTCACGCGAGCTTTCAGATCCGGTAAACAATTTCGAATGTGTGACATCAGTAACTACAAAAAATACAATACCCAAAAATTAAAACCCCTAGGAAAATGGAAGAAATTAGTTTAAAAACAGACATATTCGCGAAATTAAATCCTCACAAAATCTTTAATTTTCCAAGTCGTGAAAAAAATTCCCCATGAAAATAATTCCCATTAAGATTTATTTTATAGGTTGTTTGATTTACAAAGAGATTCACAACAAAGAAAAGACTTGTTGTAGAGCAGCCCAAAAATTAAAAAGTATTATTATTATTTAAATAATTTGAAAAGGTCCAGGACCAATAAGATACAATGATACTACAGGCCAGGCCTGTCAAAACAACTAAAATCATGTTTAAAAGCTTCTCAAGAAGAAACATTCAAACCAACCTTGTTGAGTACTCTGGTGAGATATTTGGTTCCATTTCTATTGGCAATCATTGGATAATGTTTTTGAAAGTAAATGTGTTCTGATTCTAATGCATCTTTGATCGCCTAAAGATAAAATTAAAATATAGTTAACATTCAAAGTTTTGAAATGAGAGATGTTAAAAGGATGATCTAAATTGTTGGTTAACCAACGAGAATAATTTCAGTTGGTTATTTTTCTTTAACACCTGTTTCTTCTTGCATGATCAAGTCTTTATTATTTTCTCCGCTTTTTGAATTTTCTCACTTGTCATTTTCTACCTAGTAAAGTATGAATGAATTGATTAATCAAAAAAATATTTCTATAAAAACCTTTTTGTTGTTAATATCCAATTGACTTCTGTTGACAAGACCAATGATACCAAGCTTGACAGGAATGACTACGAAAAAGAAAGAAATTCACATAGGGGTTATTAAATGTGATAATGAGAAAGTCTGATGAGACTTTCTTCAGGTACATTGCTCAATGTCAAAAGGCATTAAATTTCAAGTCTACTACTGTAGTAGAGTATCTTTATGATGCTTTAAAACCTTTTACCCTTTTACACCTACCTCTTCCATACAGGATATCCATGGCATCTGTTCCGTGGTCCATTAAATCTAACTTGGTTATAACAGCTAATGTTCTGTTCCCTAGAAATTGAATAAAAATTGTATGAAAAGTCTATCTAAGAAATGAAAAATTTGAAATAGACCACTCCCTTTATATAATTTGTACAGAATTTTTATTTCCAAAATTCCAACCAGCCTTAACAGCAAATGAAAAAAATCTTCTGGCTCTATAAATTCTAATCAGTCTATGAATATCCCATTTTTGGGATCATTTTGCATCTTTGTAAGTGTTTATAGAAACGTTATGAATTGGTACCTTCAGGATCAACTTCTTTGGCAATTTTAATCGATTCTGAAGTGGCAAGATCTGTGTTAGCTGCTGTAACAGCCAGAATTAATGAATTTGGATTTTGGATATACTTCAAGATTAACGTTCTGATTTGCATTTCAATATCTAATGGTTGATCACCAACAGGAATCTATAGAGATGATAAGGAAATTTATTTTATTGAGTCAATAAAGAAGATTCTAGCACGTAAGTGTAATCATGTAAATCAAATAAATACTACTTTTTGAGATTCATTTAAATCATACATTTAAATTCCAGCAAGACTCTTAAAAAGATATTTAAAAAATGTGACCCCCTCCAACATTCAATGAACTGTAATTGAGAAGATCAGTAATAATTTTGTAGAAATATTTTTTACTTTCGTCATGCCAGGCAAATCAACAAGTGTTAGGTTGACAACATTTGGAGAATAAATCTTCAAACTGATCGGTTGGTCACTTATACCCTATATAGAAAAAATCAAAAATTAAATTACATAATTTTAAAATCCTCAATTCTTTAATCAAGTATTGCACAGTTTATTTAAATACTCGTTGTAAAGAAAAAAAAACTATTAAATTTAAGACTTCCATCATAAGTTTTTATGTACCTTGTTATCACCAGCAATTCTTTGTGTTTCATTGATGATTTCTTGACGAATCGTTTCAAAATTGTAATATTTCTGTAAGAATGAATACATAAAAAAGAAGTTAAATAGATGCTAAATAATAAACCTACTTTTACTTTTGCAGACTTTTAGATTTAAATCTTCTTATTAACATAATTCTAATTTAGTCCAGCACAAATAAATAATAATACACAATTCCGCAAATATTAAAGTTAGAACCAATAACTACAAGAAAAAGGCTTAAAAAAGGGTCCATACTTTTTCTTTAGTATGAAGGAATCTCCCCCATTCATTTGGCTCATCTCCAGGTCGGAAATTATTTTTTTCTTCATTAATTTTATTTTCTTCTTCGTTTCCTCCCGTTGATCCATCTGATTCTACAAAAGAGAAAGATGCAAAAATTTGAATGCAAACAAATGCAATGAGCTGTTATACACTAATTTATTCAGAAGATTTTAAGAGATGGACACTGTGAATGGACCCTTCAATATGCATCTACGAGTCAGGATGTCAGTGCTTTCTGAAAGAGTGTTCTTTCAAACCTTCGGTGTCATAGAAGTTATCATTATTTTCTTCATCTTCTGGACTCTGTTCACTTCTTGCTTGTTCAACTGTTGATCGTGGAACGTGTATTAGCTGTAAGATCAATGGACGTCTTGTCACAATGCCAGAGCCTATAAAACACAAGAACTTAGCATTCAAATGGTATTCATTGATTTGAAGCTAAAATATTATGAGAGAGTGGCAAAAACTCAGCTGACATAAGTGACAATTGAATAGTTGTTTTCATGAAGTCACAGAGGTTTTCAAAAATTTAATCTGCTATATAATGAGCTCCGTCATTCAGCACATTTTTATAGCATATATACCTCTTGGTAAAAAGTCCCTTCCAACAATATTTTCCAGTACTGAACTTTTTCCACTGCTCTAAATTTGAAAGAAAAAAATTATTGAGTATGTAAACTTTTGATTTTGATTACAATTATTCTTATTGTAATGCATCTTGTTGATTCAATTTTCCAAAAAAACTTTATGCTTTGATGATTTATTTTAATGAGAGCAAAAACATACAGTAACAAAGTATGATTTTTGTCGTGATTGTAAACAATATCTTGGAACATGATCAATATATTCAATATGCAAAAAAGACGTATTACCTGAGATCCAACAACAACTATTTGTGGTAGATGTATAGCTTCTGATCCAACTGTGTTAAAAACATCTTGCAATTTGTTTATGATGGGTATAAGCTGGTCCATTATCTTTCTATTGTTATATAATCTATTCTACAATAAAAACTTTTCACCATTAATAAAACCTTTGACAACAGTGTTAATATTTCTGTTTATATTCAAACTTTATTCTAGCCTGGCTCTAATAAGGGTCACATTATTTATTATGATAACCTGAAAATAAGCTTAACTTCTACCTTATGCATCAATTTAATTGGAGTGCTGTTCTTAATAATCTTAAACTGACAGGTTTGAAACAAAATGACTTTTTCAAGATGATTAATGAGGATATAAAAACTGTAAAATATTTCGGTAAAAAACCATTGTAAACAGCTCAAACTATGCATTTTAGAAGTTTTATCATCCTTTATTAATTTTAACCCTTTAAAGTGCCAATGTCAGATACATCCAATGTCAACTTTACTTTCAACTTCAGCTTTCAACAGCTGAGTTAGATAGATAGATCACTGGCTCTGTGTGCGCGACACACAGATACCATGGTGCAAAGTAGCGACACTTGAACTAACTACGCGAGAGAGCAAGTTGCTCTCACAGGCGTAGAACCTCATGAGTGCCACCACATACCACAATGTCTGGCATGTCTACCCACACTCTTGTATCAGAGTGATGGTACCCACTTTCCCTCACATGGCATGGGTTGACCTGGGCGAAGATGCGTTTACTTGCCAAGTGAACTAAAGTACCACAGTGGGAATCGAACTTGGGTCTCCTGGACGAAAGTTGATGAACAATGACCACTGCGCCTTTTTATGGCTGAGTTTATCGAAATAAAATGTGTATTTAGTTGCAACACAAAACATTTCACAATTTTGCCTTCAGGAAGACATTTTGACTTTGAAAGTAAAAAAAATGCCAAAATTTGTTTTATTTTAATAATTATTTGGCCATTAGTTGGCCATTATTTGGACAATGAGTGAACAGAATAACAAGAGATTTGATTGAGTTCTAAGCTAGATTCTGTCCATTAGTTAACAGAATTGAAACAATAGTGACCGCACCACTCAGGTAAGTCAGGTCGAAAATGTGGTGTTAGATTGCCAAATACAATTAAACTGAATGCACAATTCCTTTGTACGTAATACAAAATTTAAAAAGAATTGAACACAATCAAACTGATAAACTTAAATATCAATCAACTCAAATAAATGAGCGGTAGAATTAAAAAACCGTCAATCCCCTTGAAAGGTGGCTCAGCCAAAACATAGGGAACTGGCAACAATACCTTCAGGTGAAAGACCAAAAGCAAAGCAAACAGAAGTAAGAGTTCTTAGAAAAAACCCTTTTGATCATCATGCATACCAACTTGAAGCTCTTCTTTTAGTATCTTACTGTTATATTTAAAAAGTGTTCTTATAGGCAGGCAATTGAAAAATTCTATTGTTCCTGTCACCTGCCCCCATCAATTTTTTCTTCAAAAATCGATGTGGCAATGCGAAATTTTTTTTTGGAAAAATCATTATTCTCTCACCGTATAACTTTTTTCCAAAAAAGAGCTCTTGTTGTCAGAAAAGAAGACCAGATATTTGATAGTCCCATATTTGACTGGAGGATCCAAAGTAGCTGCAATTGACGGTAAAAATAACAGCTTAATAAGTGTCACTCACTTTTTGTACCTGATCTGCGAACAGATATCCAGTTGACGAACATTTTTTCAAATAGATACCTAAAATATTGGAGCTCAGCTCAGCAACAGATAAGAATTATAATTTTTGCCAAAAAAGACAGAAAACAAAATTGAATTTTTCGTTTGTTTTAGCAGGTATTTTAGGAACCTACTGGGGAAAAAACTTAAAATTCTCTAAGGCGAAGGAAATTTATATATTAGTTTACCGTCGCATTAACTTTTAAATTTTATGCAGAAAAATTTCATTATTCATTTATTTGAACTTAAACATCTCCCAGATAGACCATACAGTGACAAAAACAGTGTTTGAATAAATTTGTCAATTCTTGCATACCGTCAACAGGTGATACATTGCATTACTCTGCCATACTTTTCACTGTGTATTTTACCGTAATACGTACTTTATGCACATTAAAAGCAAGATGCTGGAAAGAATCTATGGAGTGGAAATCTTCCCATTGGAAATTTTTTGAAAGTACTAAATACCGCTTGGAAAAAAAGGGGTAAACCCCCTGGAAAAGTTTGTCAATAGACAGATTTCATGCTGCGTCATATATGTCCGTCCGATAAACGGCCCGGCCTGATTTTGGAGGCAAAAGACTTAATGTTTTAGCTGGAGGCAGAATGTTTTGAATGAATATTTCAAAAAGTATCAAACATATTTCTTTCAAATTTATATATGATAAATCCACATATCTCTCATACTAAAGTTTATTTTCGTAACTCTCACTAGAAACTTTACAAACACCCAAAATATTCTTTCCTCCAGCTCATGATGTGATCTTTTTGCCCCCAAAAATTGGGGAATTTTTTTTGCGCATGTGCATACACACTCTCAAAATCAAAACATTGAAATCCGTCTATACCCCTGTAGGCCTAATTTTAGAAAGGCAGGGCAGCGTCCGATGAAAAGTAAAATGGGCACTTTTTTGGGGTACTTTTATACAAATAGACTATTTTTGCTACAAATTTTAACATATCTAGAAAAAATTGTGAGGGGCAGCGTCCGATAATTGGACACTTAAAAGGCATAAAAAATGGCCTGCCCTGTATGGACAAAAAATGGAAAAGCCCATTTGATTGGAATTTTTGTTAGGGCAGAATTGCCACGCGTCTTTTTGCCCCTCGTTTTATTTTTGATCATTCCAGTTAGGAAAATAAGGTTAGAAAAATACTACATCATTTTCTAGATGAAACAAGCCGCCATCTATATTTATAAGCTTAAACTTCACCACAAATGGCAGGTTGGAATGGTTCAAGGAGCTTCATATTGAAAGTGAGATTTCCCCTTTTTTTTAAACTTTTTTAGCGGCATGACAGTATACCTCCTCCCCCCCTTTACGCCTGAGGCCGTTAAAAAAAAGGATTGTCGTTTGTCGACGGCCCCTTCGGCCAATTTTTAGAAGACCTTACCCTCTAACGTTAAGCAAAAAATCAGGAAAAACTAATGAAGCAATTTTGCATAAAGCCCAA
>JAUJPO010060403.1:0-13320 GCA_032270745.1 Tiaropsis multicirrata | reverse complement strand
TGGAGCACTGCGTCATGTCCATGTAGAATCTGTAGGGTCTACATTGACGGTGTCGGTTTCATTTGAAATCAACTATAGTTTTGTAATAATAAGTTGAATTTTATTATAAGGCCATTATCATGGCTTTAGTTAGGTACTTTCCAAACCAGTGAAAACTGTGAAGTTATTTTGAACGTAGTTTTAATATGATTTAGTTATGTACAATGGTTACCATGGTTATAAAGCGAGCGCTTATCTTTATTAAAATCAGTTTAGAGAAAATAAACAATATCTGCTGTACACTCTATAATATTTATAAGATTTGGCGGTCAATTTTACAAAAAAACTACACGAAGAACTCACAATTTGAGCATGAGAATTTTCCAAATGAAAGCTTAGACCAAGGCAAGCATTTTAGGCTTCATAGTTAAGGGTGGAATGGGGTGGGAAATTTGAGAAAATGTGGATCAAAGCTAAGAACATCTGAGCCTCGGCCAAAATTTACCATGGTTCTTATAAAAAGAGTTGTATTACGTTTAAACTTAAATGTCGATAACTCAGTATCACTTTCGTAGGAGTCGGAATCCTATTATCAAACTCTGTTGCTGTAGATACTGTCTTGTTCATTTTTGCACGAACCATCAACTTTCTTTTTTTTTTTGTAAAAACTTCTTTACTAATACAACCATTTTTCCTTTCTATATTGCATTCTGGGCTAAAGATCTCAGCTTTGATATGCTTATAAAAAGTTGTACGAGTGTTTACGAATGCAATTGGCTTACTCTGTTTAAATCCGATCGAGACAAATTTTATTTCAGATTCGCGAAAATCTTAAAAATATGATAAAGGGCGAAATAATGTCCAAAGCCTAACATATGGAACCAAACCAGTGGACACGTTGAAACAATTTTGAAATGACGTTATGAGTTTGCTGGGAAGACTCATTCAATCACAGGCTAGTAGTAAGTACCTTATCGGACAAAAAAATGTCGGACTAATTTTTCGTCGGACTAAATTATATTCGTCGGACATAATTTTCGTCACCCACAAATATTTTCGTAACTTTTGTTCAAAACAACGCAAATTTTGTCCAAAACGACGTTTTTTTCGTCGGACTAAATTATTCGTCGGACAAAATTTTCGTCACCTCCAAAAATATTTCGTTACTTTTGTCCGACATTTTTTTGTCCGATAAGGTAAGCTAATCGCGGTGAGGCCTAGTGACGGTAGCGGCCGTACAGTGTACATAGAATAGAACTAGCCTTAATTGGGAAGATTCATTGGCTATGGTCCTATCTTCACTGCACAAAAATGTTTTTCAAGGCCCAATCTACACTGTACAAAACGTTTAATTGTTACGCCACAAATGCCATTACTGTTAGTATACGACAATTCTCAGAATCACCCGCCACGACATTCATTTCAAACTATTTTTCGCCACATGAAATCAGAAGCTAGTTATTATTAACAAAGTATATGGTTTTCATTTTAAGTTGCTAACTGGTTGGTAAGAAGTTGATTAATGACTACTTATGAATGTTTTTTTCAATTTCTTCAATTTCTAATTATTTTAATTTTCCCCGGGGGTCTCAAAATTGGACCCTTACAGTGCAGCGTGAAATTTGCTGAAAAACCGACCCTTACAGTGCATTTTTCGGCCATTTCCCCCCAGTTTTGGAAAAAATTGTCTACATTTTCTCAAATTTCTCAAGTGCACCTGGGTCACTTACCTTGAGTGATCCAGGTAATCACCCCCCAGTAATTTTCTCCTTGAATCATAAACTTAAAATCAGTCAAGTTTACAAAGATTTTGTACCATATTATGTACATCAATAATTTCAACCATGTACCCAAAAAATGTTCCTTGAATCTCCTTTTGATGTTGCCAAGCAACTAATAACATAATGAACAACAAAGAACTTAGAGAACATTCTCAACCTTTTCAATCATGAATATTCTTATAAAGTTTATTTTAAAAAAGGGTGTATCGATATAAGGAATTGGGTTGAATAGAATATGAAGGATTAAATATTGCTATAAAATGACTGGCTACGTAGAAGAAGTTGTTATCTTCAAGAAACATGGATTTATTTATTTATTTTTCTCCAAATAATTCCAAATATTTTTTGTCACACCACAGAAATGTCCGTAAAAGATTGTTGATAAAGATGTCAAGCGTCAACAGGCTATTCTGTAGCAGAGCATACCTCACGTTTATTATTCGTTAGTATATACTCTGTCTAGGTTGTTTGCTTTGCCGTAAATTTCCTCTGAAGTAGTCTCTGCAGTGGAGTGTAGAGAATTCATTTTTCTGACACTGCTGCGCCTCAGTTTGCCAAAAAGAAACCACCCACACTTCGCCACGCTTGTTTACGATTTTTTTGAAATCTCAAAATAAAAATTGCGAATGGGAACAGACCTTCTACGGAAATGATCGTTTGAATTTTCCGTGGATATCCGGTCTGCGGATTTAATTTTTCTCCAAATTTTTGTTGTCCTAATTAGTGTAACGCGTCACAGAAATGCGGGGTCCTGAAAAGACTGTTGCAAAATTGACGCAATGATGTGCGCTACTTCATGTCAATTTTAAAAGTAGAAATAATTTATTGAGTTTCGGTTTCTGCCACAATCAATTATTATTTACTCATTTGCTTACTTTAAATTTCGGATTAATTTTAATGTAATCACTTTTTCCGTAATCGGGTTGCCTTTTTTACGTCTTAATGACTCCTTAACGACTTTGTAATTATCAATCATTGTAAATTCGTCATTTCAATAGGTTAATTATCATAAACATAAACATAAACATAACCAAATAGAAGTTTTCTTGGAAATTCTTTTTACCCTTTTTGAAAAGTTCTTTAAATTTCCTGAAACACAGTGTGCTGGTTTACAACCATGCAATTAACAAAGCAAAAGATAGAAAATGGAACCAAATTGTTTTACAAAATCTGCGCATTTTTCGCATGGAATATCTAAACTAAGTAGGCACGGAACGTTGTGTTAACGTCCAACCAACGTCTCAACGTGTCAGAACGTTATTTGGACGTTGAAACAATGTTGAATTGACATTGTGTATTTGCTAGATAATAGACCCATTTCCTGTGATGTCATATGTCTTTGATTACCTTGTTTAACCTAAACAAAATCTGCTACGAATTTGGGCATTAGAGGCAATATGCCTCCAACTTTGCCTCCAAATTGTGTCTCATAGAACAGGCTAGGGTATATCTCTCACTTTACAATAATTCAGATGGGAAGACATGCAATATGACCACCAGCTTATACGTTATAGACCCCTTTTAAAATGTTCAGCTTGTTTTGGTTTCCCACTTAGGCTTCTTTTCTGTATGGTCTGTATGGAATAAAATCTGGAATAAATGAGACATAATTTGGAGGCAAAGTTGGAGGCATATTGCCTCTAAATTCGTAGCAGATTTTGTTTTGATTAAACAAGGTAATCAAAGACATATGACATCACAGGAAATGGGTCTAGATGGCTTTAACAACATCATTAATAATTTCTGTAAACTAAAAGTGGTCTTCTTGTCTGTTAAAGAATTGGCTACTAAGGAACTGTTTCAAGCATTTGAAAGAATACACAAAGGTTCACCGGATTATTTTGTTTGTTTCTTTTGCAACTTTATATTTCCTGTTTCGCCCTGTACTAATTCCTTCCTTATGTTAATTACCAGAAATGATATTCGGACTCAAAATAGACGAAACCAAAAGATAAGCCGGTCTCCAATCATCGAACGGTTTTTTGGTCTTTTAAATGTAACGCTATTCGTCGAAAATACCATTTGTTTAATATGACCACAAGACAAAATGCTTAATGCGAATAAGTCTCGAAACTTGACTTTTGGAAGTTACCGCACATGACAGTAGCGGCTACTCAGAAATAGGTTTCCTTACATTGAATTCAACACTCTATTCGACATAATCACAAAATGGAGGTGTTTTTTTTTCCATTTTTTTACTAACTTGTTTATTGAAACGTTTCAAAGTACTCTGTTTTTATTTTTCATGAATAACTTTTATCAAAATTATATAGATGAGCCCTTCCCCCTAAAGGTTTGCGTGATTACGTGATTGCGTGATTGGGTGAACTTTGCGTAAATACGTGAATTGAGGAGCGACTGAAGGCCTCTTTATTATCATTAACTGACCTCTTCGTATGAGCTAAGAACTTTGTATCTTCTTTTTTCAAAAAGGAATTTACAAACATAACTGTTCCAATGTGTTTAATTTTAATATTTATCACTTCCATTCCATTTTAGAACCGTTACGAAAGCTTCAAAAAAATTAAATAAAAAAAAAGCGAAAACAAGTTTTAGGCAGATTTCCTTTTGTGGTCCAATTGACATTGAAGCAGTTCCAACCAACAATTCAGAATCCTTGATCGGTACTACACTAAAATAACAAAGCCTCAAGGAAGATCTTCAAAATTGCCAACTTAGAAGACATAATTTGATTGGGGTCCCAGTTTTTTTATTCATCAATCTTTATTTTGGACATTAACAGAGACACATGATTCAAGTTTCATCATCAACTTCAACTCGCCGATATTGCGTAAGCCAACACTGCTAGCAGCACTAACTATGGAAGAATGGATGATTCGGAAGCTGGACAGTAATCTACATACACTCACCAGGAATTTCCACATTCACAATGTTCTTATCTATTTGCGAGTTCACAACGTCTTTGGGCGCGACGATTACGAACTTATCATGAACAATGCTGTCTTTCAAACGGATAGCGAAAAACGTTTACGAATCGTAGACATGTTAAAGACACGGGGGACGCGTGCTTATTGGATGTTTTGTCACGCTATTCAGTCACGGTGTCTTGACTCGTATCGTGTGCTTCATGATGATTTGGGCAATGATGATCCCAATAGGTTATGCCCTAAATGCAATGGTATCGAGCAAGAGCAACAATGTAACTACTGTATAGGTAAGTTTTATGGTCGTTTTTTTTTCTAATTCGTTTGAGTTGCAGGAGGCTTTTCCAGCCTATTTTCGCAACTATGGATACTCTTTAGTTAGTATCTCCCGTCAGCAACCTAGGACTGACTACCCAACTCCCCTCAGATGGCATGGCGAGGCGCTGCAAGTGGGAATCGATAACATTGGTCTCCCGTACAGGAATCAAGGTTTATTGTAACTGTACCACGGTGTTTATTCCTTAGTCTCTCTTTGATATCAGTATTTAATTATACTTATATATTTTTTGTATATAAAGTTGTCTACTTACTGACAAGTAAATATGAATGATAACAATAATAATTCCTTTGCTTCTTCCTTTCGTTTCTTCCTTCGTTAGAACATATATATCCTCTTTTGATTGCTGTGATAAGATCAACAGTCAGCTGGTTTGAATATTTTCAGTGAATTAAACTGAACACTGAATCCTCGATTTATTGGAACACTCGCTAACTTAGTTCTTTGCATTAGGTCTTGTGGAAACATTTTCACATCTGGTTCAAGGTTCGTACGTTGAGCGAGTTGAACATTTGCTCGATCACTTCAGCACCATGGAAAATCGCTTCTTAGAACGCAGCTCGCTCATCGCTGGACTCGAACAACAAATCGCAAACTGGAGAAGCGAAAAGGGCACTCTCGAAACGAATAAAGCCGAATTGCATAATGAATTAGCCAACAAAAAGAGTGAGTTGAGACGCAAAGAACTGGAATGTCGCGAAGTGCAGGATCAAAAACATCATTCAGATTTGAAGCTGCGAAACCTGGAGGTTCATATTAGCGATTATTCACAGAAATTAGTTGATATCACCGGATTTTGCGAGGTAATTATTGCTTTGAGTTATTTTTCAATTATCAGACAAACATTTATTGTTGTTGCGTCGTGACCTCAGTAAGCACAAAACGCTTCTTTATATAAATACGCTTAAGTTTATCGACCCATTGGAAGTTTATGTGGCTTGGATCACGAGATTTAAAACGTATGACTACTTTGAGGAGATTTTTCTTCGTACGTTTAGTTGTTAAAACAACCACTTTGCCCAATGATGGGAGAGGTTAATATATAGGGCTCGTTAAATCCTTATCATTCTCTTTCAGTCGCTAAGTCGGAAAGACTACGTGTCATAGTTCCGGATCCAACATCTTTAATCTATAACTTTCATATTTTAGTCCTTTTGTTAGTCTTCGGTACCTTCGACATTGTATCGTTTACTTGCGTGTTTAGTTTCGATCATGATTTTCACTTCACTTTCGTGTGATTCATTTTACCTTATCAGACAAAAGAATATCGGACTAATTTTTCGTTTCGTTTAATTTTCCGAATTATTCGTCGGACATAATTTTCGTCACCTCCAAAAAAATTCGTCACTTTTGTCCGACATTTTTTTGTCCAATAAGGTAGTCTTTCTTGAAAGATATACTGACGATATATCTGACGAGAACGATAGTAATCGTGGGAGGCACATCACGTTGTTTTAAAACGTCAGAACCTTGTTACGTTGGAATAACGTTGTTACGTTGCTATGACAAGTTTCGACAACATCGGCAAATAATTCATATTTTTTTATAGATTTGTAAGCTGTTAAAAAAGATTATAGCTTCGAAAAATATCATCGGAATCTGTTTTTAAACCTTTTTTTTCTCTTTAAGGAATATCGTACGCGATGCGAGGATGCTGAACGACAACTGGAGGAACACATCAAGTCGTCTCCTGATGATGATCCAGTGTATGCCAACCGTGAAGCGTACTACATACAGAGAACAAAAACACTGACCCAAGAACTTACAGAATCCAAACAACAGGTGGGTCTGTTTGAAAAATACATGTAGAAACCAGGACAGTATCACTTGTATACATTTTGTTGTTTCTTTAGTATCATCCTGGTTTCTACACATTAATTGTCCGGACGGAACTTAATGTCTGGGTTTAGGGAAAGACAGCACTAGCACAATTCTAAGTTCAAGGGAAAATGGTATAATTCTTAAACAAACATACACCTCCAAAAAAAATTATTTTCAATTGGGTAAAGGAGTGTGCATAACACTAAACGCCCCTCAAAAATACACATCAACAACGAAAAGTTTTTGTTTTCAATTGAAATTTGGGGGGAATGAAATAAATTGGAGTATGAAATTTGATTTTAACATAATTATTTTTCTTTAGAAAATAAAAAGGAGCTTTAGGTATGGCGTTTTACACATATGAAATACACCAAACTCTAATGCACATGCGCCCTTTTTTCAATTTAGACTTCCACTGTGAAGAAAGACCTCTTGAAGCTAAATGAGAAAAAATCTCAACTGGAAATTCAAAAAGAACAAATTGAAACGCTTTACACGGAAATGCAGAGAGAAAATTCCAGGACGAGATGTGAACTTGAGCAGAAACTGGAAGATTTGATACACGAAAACGAGAATCTAAGACGAAATAATGAAAGCCTAGATGACCGCATGCAAGTAGGTTGTGTCTTATGTAATAGTGTCCGCTGCACGTATCTAGGAAATTTTCTATGTGAGTCGCAACATGGTCACAAATATCGAGGCGCCGATTATTGTCAGGCGCTTTTAGGGCAGAGCATTCTCTTGGGCCAATCAACATGGGTTACGTCATGGGCTGCAGTTCCCAATACCTGTTAACCCCAACACATATGTCATTTTAAACCACTAAATGTCTTAATTGTTCTCACTTGTCGTATTGTCTCGCTCGACCTCGCTCGACAGGAACTCAAAAACACACCTTTTTCCTGGTAGGAATTAAAAAAATATGTTAAGAATAACGAAGAAAAATATAAAATCTCATACATAGGTATTTACGAAAGTGAAAGTGATTTATTCCTCGACCCCACTTATAGGATTTAATGTTAATATGCGTCTCTAATAAGAGGGCGCGTTGTACGAGGGTGCGTTGTACGGAGGGCGCGTTGTACGAGGGCGCGTTGTACGGAGGTCATACGTTGATAAAAAGTCATCTAAACAAGCATCCATTGTTATAACTCAAAATTGGATTGGACATTTACCAGAAAGAAATTGTACACCCACTGTTGACCATATTGGTTGGGCTTTTCCAGAAAAAATCCATATTCCCACTGTTGAGGATGTCAATTTTTCTTAACACCAACCCCCTGGATATCTGTGCAGAAAATTTCAAACCCCCTGGATATCCTTGGTCCTCAAATTCTTACACCCTAGGATATTGAAACTTTTTAATAACCCCCTGGATATCCTATAGCCTCAACAGGGGGATATAGATTTTTTGTGCAAAAGCCCAATGATTTCCTGTCAGATGGATCAGCTCATAGAATGTGGTAAGTTTACGAGGGGGTAACACCAAAATAAGGGGACAATGAGTGGACATCCGAGGCGGTAACGCAAAAATTTCTGAGTAAGGCTGGAAATTTGAAGCCCCTTTTTTTACTTGGAAATCCGAGGGGTAACTCTCAATAAATGTGGGTGTATAATTATTTTCTGGAAAACGCCCATTGAGAGCCAATTTTCCTGTCTTTATTATTAGCACATGCGGAAATACAGTGAAGAATCATCGAACGAAAAAGATCACTTGGTCAACACACTTTACGATAAAAAACGCCAACTAGATGAGACCAATAAGAAGTTGAAACAAATGGAAAAAGACAATGAACATCTCAATGTAAGTCTCGAAAATATCCAAGTTAAAATTTCAAACTAAGCATTATGACGTCATTTTTCGAAATGTTTAGTTATGTTTAGAGTTCAATTTAGAGAGCTCGAGTTTATATTTCGAGGTTTTTCTTTTTCAAAATTAAAAATCACCATTGTTAAATTTGTCTTCTTCTTTTTCCTTTCAAAGAGTCTGTACGAACTCAAAAATCGACGTTGCAACGAGATGGAAACCCGAAATGCTCAATTTATGGAAACTTTGCGACGAGTAACTGCAGAAAGAGATACAGCAAGCAATGATCGAAATGATATGGTGAAGATTAGAGATGATCATGTCAAAAGGGTGAGAAGCCTCTTTTTTTTTAATACGTTATCGGACAAAGTTGAATACCTTATCAGACGAAATTTAGTCAGACAAAAGCAACAAAATAAACTTTTTGAAAGTGACTAAAGAAAATATGAACTGATCAGTTGCCTTTCTTAAGTACCCCCTGGAATATTCTCGTTTTCTTTGAATTTTGGCCTACCTGCAACCCTACTATTTAAAAAGGCCATTCAAACGCTCTCTTTCTTAGGTAGTTGGATAGTTATTGTCTAGTATGGTCTAGAGTTTGCGATTTGTTCTTTGGCTTTAAAGTGTAATCTATATTTACCAAAAGTTGGAAATTGTAACATTTTGTTACGCATTAAGGTTGATCTCTTGAAAAAGAAATACTTTTAAACGCATAGACAAACACGGATTGTTCTTTTCCACAGGTGTTCGAACTGGAATACGAATCTGACACTTCACAAAGACAAATTGAAGTTTTGATCAAGGAGAAACAATACATGACAACGGAATGTCAAAATCTTATTGAAAAAATTCGAGAAATGACGCAGGTTTGTTGACTCAGTCCGAGTTTTTCCTTGTTTAACTCTTTCTCAGTCCGAGTTTTTCCGTGATCAAACTCTTTATCAGTCCGAGTTTTTCCGTGTTTAACTCTTTCTCAGACCGAGTTTTTTCTTGTTTAACTGTTTCTATATAATTATATACTGACACAAAAGTAAGTTTTTCTCTTTAACGGAAAGAACTGAAACCGCCGTTTGTGCTTTGTTCAAAGAAAATACCTCGATTCTCTCGAATAATAGTGCTTTCTTTGTTGAGGATTTTTTGAATCTTGAAATATTTTTCTATTTTATTTATTACAGCCGAAAGATTCAGACCACATTGTAAATTTACGAAGAGTAAGTTGAAATATTTTCACTACCTTGTCTTGTTTTTCAATAGACCTTTTCATAAATTACGTCACGACCAACGACTGCCTCGTTTTCATACAATTACCAAGGTGATCATGTCTCATCAGACTCAAAATGATAAATCTATCAATGGAGTTAAGTTTTGATAAGCTCCCTTGGGATTTGGTTACCACAGCGCCCGTTTCAAAACGTGGCAGTCGTTGGTCGTGACGTAATTTATGAAAAGGTCTATTGGTAACAAAGGAAAATAAATATATTTACCTTCTGGAACTTATCAGCTACCTGCTCATCTAAGACGTGGCGGAATGATTCAACTGAAACCTGCATGAAAAACAATAAATCATATTATTACTGTTGGCGATAAAACGGTAATGCTGCAGTAATGGAAGTTGTTGGAAGCAGGGGCGGATGCAAAAGGTACTCGGAGATTTAGACCGAGAGTGTTGCTTTCCATGTAAGGAATACGAACAAAAGTCAAATTTACCTTCTGTATCCCGCCGCTAAGTAATATGCAAGATAACGATGCATTTTTCCTGACAATTTGGACTGTCCCAGAATAAAATTATGTAGAGGGTTGAATAATAGGATATGCGTCCAGAGGTAAGGTTAAATAGGATCATGTCCGGTGGTACATTTGTATGCCAGAGGGTTCAATATCGATGCTTATCCATGGGGTAAAACAGCCCCCCCCCCACCCTGATTTTCTTTACTGGGATGTAAATACCAGTAGAATAAAACCATATTTTTCTTTTGAAAGATCAACACTCACCTCTCCATTAGAAGCTACATTTTTGGCTTGTTCCCAAATCTCTTGGAACATTTCGTTGGTCATTTCGACACCAATACTATCACAAATACGTCGAACTTCATGCGGTTGTCGACTCTTAAAGAAATCTTCTTCGCTAACACCGTTGTTTGAATAAATGGAAGGGTTCATCAAACCATGGGCGTCTGATTCATCACCGTAATTCTGCATGAAAGTGGATTTCAGTCATAGGTGTACAAAATGAGCATTTCCAGAAAAGATTCGTACCCCAAAAAGATTTACTACTCTCTTAAAACAATTCTAATTTCATCACACTAGGTTTCCGACTGGGAAAACTTAGGGAAAATAGAGATTTCTGATTTGACTTTCTGATTTAAAAGCATTTAAAAAAAAATAATTCCCCGACTTTTCCCTGACTTGGAAAAACTTATTCAAATATTCTCTGACTTTTCCAAGCTTTCAAAAAATTTTCAAAAAACAGCACAATTTCCAGGTTTTCCCGGACCGCTGTATCGTTATAAACATTTCAATGAGAGAATACCGTACCGTGTTGTCACCAATACGACGAATCATAGGAGCTGGTATATCACTTCGAATGGTCGGAATTCCGTATGGACGACGTTCATCTAGAAAACATACAAAAGTCGTTCTGTTTATTTGTTTGCCAATTTTGGAGACGAATGACACATCTCTTGTAAGGCAATTATCAAAGTACATAACCTATTTGGGCGGGTCTACTTTTGATCAGGATATTAAAGGATCTTGGACTAATATTTATGTTTACACACCTTTATCCAGAGGTCCGTTCCCATATAGAGACGATGAAGTTTGAAAATAATTTTTGACATCTGTTTGATGCTGGAGGACACCAGGATCGATGGTGCCATCCTCTCCCAGTAGTGGTTCATTGGTGCTCTTTATACCAGCAACAATCTTCTTTTCATATTCTGTTGCTTCACTATCTCCCACCAATCCAGTTGGCATTTGATCTTTCCAATTCAGGAAATTGACAAACTCGATGTAGTCGATCTGCTTGTCCATGTTTGTATCGCATAGACCTAACAAACGTTGCAGGACAACTTGGTTGACAGGAAGTTTAAGCTCTTGACACACTTCCTTTAATTCTTCGATATCGATACTGCCAGATTTGTCCTAGAAGGCCGAGCGAAAAAGATGTAATAAGAATCTTGAAGAAGGACTTTTGGAAAAATTGACAAATTTTTTTCTGATCAAGCATACACATTAATTAAAATGAAAAATCTGGAGTTTTTACGTGGTCATCACCTACGGTAAAGAAATATATTCCAGGAGCTAGTTTTAGAGTTTCTTTGCTTCGATCTTTGAAACACTGCACTAAAGCTCAATGAGACTGTTATTGATATAGTTAAAATGACGATACATCACTAGTGAAAGACCTATGTACAGGAGATTTCGTGAATATAATTTTGCAGTTGAGTGGATTTTCTGTCCACAAAAAGCCCTATTTTGCACTAAAAAGACCAATTTTAAGGGTTGATTTTTTTTATTGTGAGAATATTCGTGTTTCGCGGAATTTATTTCCGCGGTTGACACCCAAAACCGCGAAATTAAATGCCGCGAAATTTAAGGCCGCGAAAATTTATTCCCTTAGGTACCTTATCATAGAATTCGAAGGCAGCTTTCAAATTAGTGAAATTGTGATAATTAGCCTTCTTCAAATGTTGACGTATAGCAGCTAAGAAGCCACGCTCTCTGTCCTTCCCCGCGAGAAAACTACTCTGTTTATTTCTCATGTTGATGAGGTCACCAGCTCCGTATTCATCAGGTTGGGCGATGATACCAAAAACATGGTCATGGTTGACATTCATGGTATCTTTGATGGGGTCGTGTACCTGGCCAACTTTGGGAATTTGTCGTTCACGGAAATTGTCGACTTGCTTTGAAGTGATGTGTGATGCCCTCTCACTGAAAACAAATAACATCCATTCATATATTTTCACTTTTATGGATAAAAAACTTGAGCTTTACAATCATCATATCCCTTAAGGAGATTTCCACTCGCGACAACCAGTGAAGTGAATTCTGAACATCAAAATCATAAATATTATAAACAGTTGTATCCTTGTGGAAATCCTCTTTAATAAAGGAATATGATAAGCTTTTTTTATTCGAACATCAAAATCTTGGTTGTGGCTGGATGTTCTTTTTTTTCTACCATTTTCAGCCTTAAAAATGTTCTTATTATGTTCTTAATATACGAGTCCAAAACAAAGAAAAATGCATTGTCTCTAGAGAACCGTAATAAAGCATGAAAAATCTTTCCTTGCGGTTGAAAATTTTGTTTTTTTCTTTGATTTCAGCCTTGGCACATTCTTAAGATTTTAATAAAAAAATAAAACGTGTAGGAATAAACCTTCTAGTTTCTTGAAGCCATTTCAGCGTCTTCTTAGTGTTCAAGCCTCTATTATCATGAGGAGTATCGATACCAAAACAACTGGTCTTTGGAACTCGTTTCCATTCGTATTGACGATCATAACTTTCACCTGGCAGAAAATAATTAATGTATTCATAATAGCGAGATTACGCAAGAGGTTAAACAAGTTTGTGGCGGCCTGTACGTAACTTTTCTAAGCAAAACTTGTACCTTAAGGGAAGAAATTTTCGCGGCATTTAATTTCGCGGTTTTGGGTGTCAACCGCGAAATTAAATTCCGCAAAACACATAGAATCTTGAATTTTGAAA